>BQNB010004502.1:0-107469 GCA_026074375.1 Tanacetum coccineum | reverse complement strand
TTCTAAATTAAAACGTAAATCAATCTTATTAATTACGAAATCACAACTTACAAATAAAATCACAATCTTTCTAATATATCTAACTCATTTAAAAAGTTAATACACTAAATCATTACTATATATAATTGATCATCATTATCCATACAATCACACCATAACCTTTTATTCAATGTAATAATCATTAATTAAGTTTAATCATTAAAAATACTACATCGACTCCACTCGAAAACCAAATGATATACTTATTCGTCTCATGTCCGAACATTTTGATTACCTCTTTTACAAATAATTTATCAAATTCAAATTGTCTAATTGATCATTGATCAAGGCTTAGTTTTACTAAATGTTTTTGTATGCTCTTTTATACATATTAAGAATACATTCTTGAGTTGGATTATCGCATTTACAACTGTTTACAATTACATTTTGATATTTTCACGTTCTATTTTAAACGTTACACGAAAAACGTACCATCATATTGCATATCCTTAATTATCGGCCGCTAGGGATTTTCCATGCGTGCACGGGTATTCGCCTAGTTAATAGATAGTCTTTATCTATACTACATATAAAAGAGATTAGTATCTCTTTCTTCATTAATTACAAAAAATTTAGTAATACAGCTTTTTTAGCACACTCTACAACCCTTAATGCAAACAATTAAAGATATAGATTATAATCTCTTTCTTCATTAATGAAAAAATTAAATAATACAAATATTAAAGCATATATAACATTTAATGCAAACAATAATAAATATTATTACATTCACTTTTTATTAATGCCAAAAAATTACGTATAAGATTTAAGTAATAGCAATACAAGTTAGAAAGCTAGGTATACAACCTTTTAATACACAAATACATTAAAACACATAATTAATACTATTTTAAAAACACCCCATTACTCAAAAGTACAACAATATTTTCATATTCTACAATATAAAAAAACTACAACCTATTAAAACATAAATCAAACATAACCAAATACATAAAGTTACTCAAACCTTAAATTGTCGTTTTCCGAGATGTCGTTGTAAGGAAAACATAAAATTAAAAATATTGTTCGCCAAAAATTATATTAAAAGGTACCCGTCGCCGCAACGCGCGAATACCCTACTAGTAGCTACTTATTTCAAAAACAATCTTTACCCAAATCCCTTGCAGCAAAATGCGAGTAAGAAATTCCTCATTTTTAAATTTTAATATACTTTGTTGAATATATAAGGCTGGATGGTATGGTGGTTAGAAACCCACATGCCACATCAGCGCCACATCAGCTTTCTCCCTCCAAATACAACTCACCTTTCAACCGTAATAAGAACTCACCTTACAACTAAAACTCACCTTACTCACATTTTTTTTATTTAAATACTATTATTCATAAACTAAAAAAATAAATATTTACGTAAACGTAAACGTACGAAATTAATAAAAAGGTTAACTAAATTAAAATAAAAACGTTAACTAAATTAAAAACTTTTATTCATAAATTAAAAACTTAAACGATACATAAATAAATTAAAACACAACGATACATAGATTAATTAAAACATAAACGTAAACTAAAACTGCAAGTTATATTTCACCTTGATTTGTGTCCTTATTGCATCCATTGCAATCGCTGCTCCCCGGTCAAGTGTTCGTATGGCTGGAGATATAACTTCATGTCTTCTTATTGTGCTCGATACTCCGCAGCTGCAATCTCTCGTTCACGACATTCGACCTCCTTCCTTTCGAGCTCCATAAATTTTTCGCGTTGTGCAACCTCGGCAGCTGTCATCTCGGTTACCATCAACCTAGCCAGTGCATCATCATTCATAGTTGACGATCCCGACTCTTTGGACCCTTTATTTTTTGCTTTGTCCCTGCCGTGTGGTCGTCGAATTTCCTGCACATCATCTTCATCGTCAACAGTATTATTCAAATTAATACTAGCGTCCCCAGACTCTGCGTTGAACGAACTAGAACCAGATGACTTGTGCCTCTTGCTACTTCCTTGAGAACCTTGGTTGAAGTTTGGAAATGCTATCTCTTGAAATTTGGGACTATCTTTTAAAACTTCCCAACAATGACGAAATTTAAAGGGGAATCCACACTCAGCTTGATAGTGAATCATTGCCTATTGAATGTAATCTTCGTCTCATGTTCCATTCTCTTGCGCCATATGCATGACATTACTATATGTTAGTATAGATTCACCACTTAGAACAACGGATCCGGAGGTCGGATTAAGTGAAATAGAAATTGAGCCATTTTATTAAGAGAAAAGAGAAAGAGATAGAGAGAAAAGAGAAAAAGAAAAGGAAGAGTTAGAAAAAAGAAGAGGTAGGAGTGTTTTTGTATGTGTGTGGTTTAATAGAGAAAAAGGAACCACACACACACTCACACTTTACACAAGTGACTCCTACCCTGTTTCATGGAATTATGAGAGTATTTATAGTCCCGAAATTCGACTGCAACTACCCGACCCGACTATAACTGATTAAATGTAACTTCGGATTAGTCCCATAATTCTAGGGCTACATTTCCCCCAATAATGCGGGACATACGGAAATTAATACAATGTTCCTATCAGGTACAAATAACACACAAAATAAAGTCTTACAAGCGGGGGGCTCTCAAAGTTGATAGACTGTCATTCTGAGTTCACCATGGTCTTGAAAACTTGTACTCCAGCTTGGATCTTCAGTGTCTTTACTTGTACAGGAACCATTGTAGTATGCATGAACTTGATTAACTTCCCCCTATCCATGCAGCATGTCTTGAAAAGCTTTCTTCATAGACTCCTTTTTTGGCGAAGTCTGGAATCGGCTTCCCCAAACCAACATTCCTTAATCTTAAGCAGAATTCTGAAAACATTGATGTAGCTTGAACAGTCTTCTATGGGCATCAAAGTGCACAGCCGGAATTTTGTCAGAAGTTAAACACACAACGATTACTGCTTTCTCTGTCATAAGGCTTGGTGAATATTTGTTCGGGGTGTACATGCAGAATATCAGCACTGTTCTTCTCACCTTTTCAGAAGACATTCACTAACCATTCTATATAGCATTTTTTAGGATAAAAACTTCATTGTAGTATAGATTCACCACTTAGATGCTAGGATCGGAGTTATAACCCGGGGAGACTAATCTCATTTGTCGGATTAAGTGAAATAGAAATCGAGCCATTTTATTAAGAGAAAAGAGAAAGAGATAGAGAGAAAAGAGAAAAAGAAAAGGAAGAGTTAGAAAAAAGAAGAGGTAGGAGTGTTTTTGTATGTGTGTGGTTTAATAGAGAAAAAGGAACCACACACACACTCACACTTTACAAAGTGAACTCCTACCCCTCCATGGAAGTATGGAGGGAGTATTTATAGTCCCGATATCGACTAGCTAAACTAACCCGACCCGACTATAAATGATAAATGTAATTCCGGATTAGTCACCATATTTTAGGGCTAACACTATATATTCCACAAAACCGAACCACGGCCGGTCGCACCACCTTTCATTTTCCCACCACTATATCGTACGTCCGATAACCTTCTTGTTTTGTTTTGCTCTCTACGTACTTCAAAACCTCAACCCAAAAGCCATCTTTCTTCCCCGCGTTATCACGCTCGCTATTTTCAGAAACGGAACCCCAACCTTTAGCCAACGCAATTTCTTTCTCAGTTGTCCAAGTATTCTGTCGGGGTGCAGGCTCGATTTGATTCACCCTCTTTTGGCGGTTGCGGGTTGCCTTTTTCTTCTTCGTTGGTGAGGTCGCAACTTGTTCAACCGGAGAATCGTCGGGATTGGGTTGTTGCCAATAACCGGTGTTCTCTTAAAAAGAGTCCAAAAATTAAGGTCAGTACAAGTCTCCTAGCGAAATTGCATTAATCGAAGATAAGGGTGGATCCGTACGTGGTTGTGATGACGAACCACCCATTTGTGCGGCGTAGTATGGGTGGTTAAATGGAAACGAGGAAGGTTGAGACGAGTAAAACTTTTTTTTTCTATGAAAAGTGTTGGTTGTGGACCGCTAACAGTGAAACGTATTGTTTCGGTGCCGGTGCCGGGTTTTTATGGTTGGTTTGGATAAGGTTGGTTGTAGTATGATGGTGGTCGTAATAAGTTTGTGTTCGGTGATGGGTTTCGGAGCGTAAACGTGCAATCGAGTGTCGATGGATTGCTTCGGTTGGGGTTTCTTGGTTGACGTTTGTTGGGTCGGGGAGTGTTTTCTGAGACATTTTTTTGAAAATACAATAGAGTGTGAAAGATGTTTAGAGAGATTGTATATAAATTGGAAGAGTTGGTGTTTAAAAAATAAAAGTGTGTTAGGGTTTTTATTGGTAAAGTGAAGGTTTTAAAGAAAAATATTAATATATAACGGTTATATTTATCGGCGGGGGGGGGGGGATTCGGGGGCCACTTTTTTAAAACCCACACTAGTGTGAGTAAGTCACTTAGTTACTGTTACAAAACACCGAAAACTCACCGAACGATGTAATCACGATGTAAGTTTTGCACCGGCGGTGGCTCTCGTGCGCACCGAGTGGCAAACTCACCTAGGTGAGTTTTGCACCACTTCGTCCAGCCTAAAGGTTTAATGTGTTGTCGCAAAATAATAGGAATCATACCTCGGATTTGCGCATGATGTAAAATTTAAAAACAATTACTTAAAATCTTAAAACTTAAAAAAAAATCAAGCGGTGGCTAATGGGTATCTAACTTGCGACTTGTTGTTTAAACGAGTTGGAATTTAACCCGCGCGTTGCCGCGGGAGTTAAGTTTTTTGCATTGTTGTTGTGCAAGTTTCAGTTTGGTAAATATCAATATTTGTCTCATTTTATTCGTTGTTCAGAAGCATTTATGTCCGTATATTTTTTATTTAAAAAATTTATGTAAAAAAGTTGCGAATAAAAGAAACTTGAGGGGTCTTTTTTATTTTTTTTTTAAAATATTATGTACAAGAGTCGGTTAAACAGTTAAAAGTTGAGGGTTCCGTTTGTATTTTTTTTGTTAGCTTTTGGCCCAATTTTGGGCTGTTTTTAGGGCCGGTACAGTATTTTTTTATTTAAAAATTTATGTAAAAAAAGGTGCGACTAAGTAACTTGAGGGCCTTTTTTATTTTATTTTTTAAAAATTTATGTAAAAAAGTCGTAAACAGTTAAAAGTTGAGGGTCCGTTTTATAAAAAAAATTTTTTTTTTTTTAGTTTTGGCCAAATTTTGGGCTAGTTTTATTTTTTAAAAATTTATGTAAAAAAGTCGTAAACAGTTACAATGTGGGGAGTCAGTTTTGTAAAAAATAAATTTATGTTTGGGCCAAATTTGGCTTTTTTTTTGCCTGGATGTAGCATGTAGCAGCACTGTAGCTGCTTCTAGTGCCACCGACCATTTGAGAAATGTAATATAGAGCTACAGTACCACCGACTTTGAGAAATGTATTATAGAGTAATAAAAGCACGTATACCATGTAGACAACATCCCCAAAATTAAGTATTTTTTTTTTGGATTATGTTTATATTCTCCCTACGTTAGGACAAATGGCAGATGTATGAATAAAAAGTTTTTATTAACTGATAGGTCGTTGTTGACCATAGTTTGTCCCGACCCCCCCCCGAATTTTACGAATTGGGGCCGATCAATTTTTTACTCGCTATGGGCCAGGGGTCGTGGTCAGAGACCACGTCTGGCCGCGGTTGCTAGAAACGTAGGCCAGCATGCGCTGTCGATTGAACATGGAGTCTACTTTGACTTTCTTATGACCATTTTAATGTGTGGGGGGTAATTATTAATATGACTGCTTAGTTATCCCATAATTAATATGGACTGTTACTTTATTCCCATAATTAATATGACGTTACTTATGAGCGTATTTATATGTATATCGGTTATTATTAATTATGGTCACGAAAAGGTCTTAGGGTTTTTACCCTTCTATAAGGGAGACCCCTAGTCGTCTCCATTCACAGATATGTTCAGAAGCTCTAAGAACCTATACACTCTCACACCAATAATCACCCGATTATAACCTTAAACGATATACTACTCTCACGCGGAGTCTAATCGTGGAGACTATCCCCACGGTACGCCTAACGGCCTTGTTTTTTCTAGTGCGCATGTTCTCACATCAAGATTCACTTGGTGCAAGAGCCGGAGCCAAGCAACCCGAATTATACCTAATTCGGGCCTGATCTAGGTACATCCAACTTTTGTATCAACAGATTGGCGCCATCCGTGGGACATGAATAAACTATGTTTGTGCTCTCTTATTCTCTCTAAAAAGCAACACATTCAACCAAAAGTCGGTACTCTAAAACTTGTTATTATTTTTGCTTTTCGGTTAGCATTTTGTCATGCGTCTTTAAAAAAGAAAAGTCTGAATTTACCAATTCAACTAATATACAGGTTTATATTATCGAATTCACAATACGCCATCTGTGTAATGTGTTAAATTATTACTCAACAATTATGTTCGCCCAAAAAATTATTGTCGCCGCCCACTCTTATTTTTATATTGTTTTGGTTTACGCCCAACAAATTATGTCGCGCCCATCTTATTTATATATTTTTGGTACGCCCAACAAATTATGTCGCGCCCAACAAATTATGTCGCGCCCAACAAATCAATAACATTAATATTTTTGTCTTTTACATACTGCATTTCTTATTAGGTGTAACAATTGTTTTACAAAACAATAAATCTTTGCAGATTCTCCCAAATATCTTTGGATTAAAGAGTTTTTAATATCTTTTTTCAAATTGTAACAAGTATTACATAGTTTTTTCCATGAAATAAGATTACATATCTTTTTTTTTAAAATTGGTAACAGATTTACCAATATTGTTTATTTATAATAAAGGGAATTTTAGCCAATATTATGTCGCGCCTCATCTCGTCGCGCTTTTCTTATTTATACTTTCGGTAAATTCGAAATAATCTGGTCGCGCCTATCTTATCAAATTTTAGTCCCTCTTCTCCAAAAGACGGATTGGACGAATTATATTCCGGCATCAAGACGCGCGTGGAAACTCTACCCGCACAGCGGAAACATCTAAACCTCAAGCGGTGCCACCTTTAACAGGCCACGGCCTTGAGGGACTCTCGTATTGTAAGCGCCCTTTAATGTTATTGTATGTTTTATGTTTGGAATGTTCATTTCTTTAATGAAAACTTGCAAGTATTATAAATATCGCGGTGCTCATCATACGAAAGAAGATTAATCTACACGAATTGAATATGTATATACTCATAAAAATTATACATGCTATATACGCACGTAATGCCAAACTTCATATGGGTTTCGAAGAGATGTGCAAAAGGTGCAGTCGAGGGCTGACCCAAATGGGGTGCAATCGTTGCCGGTGAACAGGGCCTCCGGTTAAGTGAGGGCCGCCAATTTTTATGTAGACCAATAATAGATATACGGATTAATAATTGAGGGCTCATATAATAATTTGCATTTACTCTCATCCAATAGATGTTTTTATTGACTTGAGAAGAAGTCCATGTTTTTTTTTAATAAAAAAACTAGTCAACAAATAAGCATGACTTGAGAAGAAGTCCATGTTTTTTTTTAATAAAAACTAGTCAACAAATAAGCATTCAATTATGTTTGAAAAAAATAAAGTATCCAATTAATTATAGACAAATGCACAGTTAATTTTCGTTTTCAAGCTGATGAATATATTTTACGGTTATCGGAAGGTTTCGCGATTAATGGGGCTAAATTTAGTTGCGACACCGGGCAACCAAAATTCATGAGACGGCCGTGTTGCGGTCGCACAGGGGCTTCATTTAAAAAGTGCCACAATTTTTATTAGTTTTGCATATAAATACGTATAATATTAAACATATATGAGTCATATAATTCAATTTTATATGCAACTTCTTTTTATTTTACAAGTGTAACATGCCTTTTTGTTGTCATTTGTGAGGGCTACCGAAGACAACGGGACGACCATGGTAAACTCTCACCAATATTCTTTGGCAACATAAGACTTTTTAGACCCAATAATTCAAGATACTTTCGGGCAAGCCTATGGAGGGGGATGTGAGTTATTTAGATACTACTTGGTTGAATCATCTTTAATATTTTGAATACTTTCTTTGAATCATTTGATTAGGCAATATATCACACCTATATGACACATCAATACAACATTCTGAAGTAATTTAGGGACTACTTGGTTGAATCATCTTTAATATTTTGCAGGCTTTCTGCAAAATTATTTGAATAGGAAACAGATTGCACCTCGCTATTAGAACATACTTATTATCAGATGATAGGGTCTCCATAATCGGGTCTCCATAATCGGGCTTGGGCCATATCTATCCTCTAATACTTGAGTTCTAGATTGTGCACATTTTCGATGCTATGTTATAAGAAGAAAAAAATAAGACGCTAAGTTAGACCGAGTTCTGGGGTAGACCTGTGAGCCGTCTACAAAGTGGGAATGAGAAAATACCGAAAATGTGGAGATGACCTTGGTTGTTATAGGCAAAACGTTAGCAAGGATCAGCACGTGTCTCAGCTGACTATTTTGATTTTTTCATTGATTTGATCTAGGCCGTCTCATGATAATTTTGATGGATGCATGTTTACATTTGTATTAAATTGATTAGTTTAAAGACAATAATTGGGTAGATCCATTTAACTATCGCTACTATGGGCCAGCGGGTCGTGTCACGACCACGTCTGGGCCTCGGGTCGCTAGAACATAGCGCCACACGCGCCTGTCGTTGACCAAGGAGTCTACTTTGACTCTACTTATGACCATTTAATGAGATAATTAATATGACTGTTACTTATCCCATAATTAATATGACCGTTACATATGAGGTAATTAATGTATATCGGTTATATTAATTATGGACACGAAAGGTCTTAGGGTTTTACCCCTATATAAGGAGACCCTCGTCTTCCATTTACTAGGTATGTTCTACTAAAAACTCTCTAAGAACCCTAAAACACTCGCCATACAAATAATCACCGATAATTAACCATAAACCGGATTACTTACTCTCACGCCGGAGTCTAATCGTGGAGACAATCCCAGGTAAGCCTAAACGGTGCTTTCTCTCTAGTGCCAGGTCTCACAATCAAGATGCACTTATGCAAAAGCCGAGCCAAGCAACCACCGAATTATACCTAATTCGGGCCTATCTAGGTACTTCAACTTTTGTAATCAAACAGTATTGGCCGCCATCTCTTGGGACCTGAATAAACTATGTTTTCGTGCGCTCATATTATCAAAAGCAAAAACAACCAAAAGTCGGTAACTCAAAACCTTATCTTATTATTTTTGCTTTCGGTTAACGCTTTTGTCAGTGCGTCTTAAAAGAAAACTGATTTAAACCGAATCAACAATATTCGGGATATATATTATCTCGAATTCACAATACGCCATCTGTGTAATGTTTAATATATTACCACAAATTATGACGCCCCAAAAAGATTATGTCGCGCTTTGCCCATCTTATTTATAATAATATTTGGTACGCCCAAGCAAAATTATGTCGCGCCCATCTTATTTATATATTTTTGGTACGCCCAACAAATTATGTCGCGCCCAACAAATTATGTCGCGCCCAACAAATTAATAACATAAACATTTTTGTCTTTTACATACTGCACATTCTATTAGGTGTAACAAATTGTTTTACCAAAACAATAAACTTCATGCGATTCTCCCAAATATCTCCGGATATAAAGAGATTTTACATATCTTTTTCAATTGGTAACAGGATATTACCACTATTTTTTCCATGAAATAAAGATTACATATCTTTTTTTTTAAATTGGTAACAAGATATTACCAATATTGTTTCTTTTAAATAAAAAGATTTTAGCCATATTATGTCGCGCTCACACGGTCCTGCACTAATCTATTTATACTTTCCGGTACGTCCGAAATATCTTGTCGCGCCTATCTTATTCATATTTTAGGTCCTCTCCAAAAGACGGATTGACGGATTATATATCCGCATCAAGACGCGCGGGAACTACCCCGCACAGGGAACATCTACAACCTCAAGCGGTGCCACCTTTAACAGGCCACGGCCTACGCAGGGACTCCTCGCTATTAGTAAGCGCCCTTTAAATGTTCATGTATTTTTTATGTTTGGAATGTTCCTTTCTTTAAATGAAAAACTTGCAAGTATTAATAAAATATCGCGGTGCCTAGCTAGCTCCGCGGCCCATTCATATATTTCTTATAAATTATGTGTTTTTTAAATATGATTAAGTTTACATAACTTATATACTTTACCTATGCGGTAACACATACAATTTACCTACGTGGTAACTCTTGCCTACGTGGCGTGCATGCACCTATAACTCCCACGAGGAGAAAAGGATTGAGTGAACCTACTAATTAGCTCGTTGAGTAAGAGGGTTGCAAACCCACACACGGATCACGTATCCCTTGTTAAACAAACCTTCTCTCAAGACGTTGGAGTAAGTCTACGCGCGTCTCACGACAGGCGCGCAGTAACGCACCCCAGCCATGTTAACAACTTCTGTAGTTAAAAAATTGACTCTAGAAATGGTATTGCGGTACGCCCGCCATGTAAATTGTAATGTCAACCCATACACGCGCACACAAGATATATCTTGTATTCGCATAAATTTATCAAGAACGTATGACATATCCGCGCAGGGGGGGGAGCGGAAAGCGGCGCATATCCGCGCATGACGGATAAACAAATCCTCAGCACTGACGGAGGCATATCCGCGCAAGAACGGATGACATATCCAGCGCAAGACCGGACAACACATTCCGCGAAACGGATTAAATGTCGCTGCAAGACGGACGAAAACTCCGCAACATCTAAAGACGGACGAAAATGGTCTAACCTTTTAAAAGACGGACGACGCGTCCGCGCCAGAACGGACAAAACGTCCGATGCAAGACGGTTATTAAATGTGTTCCCGCGCAAGACGGACGAAACGTCCGCACTCTTAAAGACGGACGAAAACATCCGTACTCTTAAAAAAAACAAAACGAACGAAAACACCGCCACGACCTTTTAAAGACGGTACGACGCGTCCCACGCAAGACGAGACATATCCGCGACAAGACGGATGACATATCCGCTGCAAGACGGAACAAGAAAAACAAGTCCGCGCAAGACGATTAAATGTCCGCATAGCAAGATGGACGAAACGTCCTCACTCTTAAAGACGGACGAAAACATCCGTACTCTTAAAAACAAACGAAAACGTCCACCCTTTTAAAAATACTGGACGGCGTCCACGCAAGACGGAGTACAATATCCGCACAAGACGGATGACAATATCCGCGCAAGACGACAACACACGTCCGCAAGCACGACATTAAATGTCCGCGCAAGACGGATGACAACGTCCACCACTCTTAAAGACGGACGAAAACATCCGTACTCTGAAAAACGGAGGGAACGAAAAACGTCCACCCTTTTAAAACAGACGAAAGTGACGCGACCACCGCAAGACGTGACAACACGTCCGCCAAGAACGGATGAAATCTCCGCCAAATAAATGAATCATCCTCCACTCCTTATGAATTATATATCATGCCTCTCTTAAATATGACACAAGAATTTACCTGGCCAATGCTAGTGTTACCCGCCGACATATAGAGACAATTGTTAGTTCTTCTTACGGGGTCCTTACCGTTCTGACACGGGAAACCAAGCATATGAGCTCCATCACCAAACATATGTATATGGGTACGGCCCATTGTATGCACAATTAGCACGGTCTAAAGAACTTGAGTCTAGAAATATTCCCCGCGCACGAGACAAAGTTTGCACGCAAATCAACATACTAACTGGGGACAAGTAACCGTATAGTAAGGAGCCCGATCTACTTATACGATTATGAGCTTACTTGCTGAAGACTATAACATAAGTCTAACTAACATGGTCACGAACCAATATCAAACTAGACTGGGGACATGTTGACCCATAGTATGAGTCCCGACCCCTTTCTAACTAATATTGGGCCAACTCCATTTACTATCGCTACTTGGCCAGCGGGTCGTGGTCACCTACCACGTCTGGCCGCGGTCGCTAGAACAAAGCCAGCGAACGCGCTGTCGTTGACCAAGGAGTCATACTTTGACTCTACTTATGACCATTTAATGAGATAATTAATATGACTGTATACTTATCCATAATTAATAATGACCGTACATATGAGGAAAATAATTATATCGTTATATTAATTATGACAACTAAAACAAAGGGTCTTAGGGATTTTTACCTATAAAGGAGACCCTCGCTCCATTTACCTAGGTATAGTTTCTACGCTTTAAGAACCGCTAAACACTCTCCATAACCAATAAATCACCGTGATTATAACCATAAACCGATTACTTACTAACTCTCACCCTAGTCTAATCGTGGGAGACAATCCCACGGTAAGCCTAACGGTGCTTTCTCTCTTAGTACGCAGGTCTCACAATCAAGATTCACTTAGTGCAAGAGCCGGAGCCAAGCAACCCGAATTATACCTAATTCGGGCCTGATCTAGGTACATCCAACTTTTGTATCAACAGCATGTTTACATTTGTATTAAATTGATTAGTTTAAAGACAATAATTGGGTAGCAATATGAAATTTAAGAAAATTTAAGAAGACTTTAGTCACCAAGTTATATACATTTGGTTTCTGCAACAGTTTCTAATTGGACTGAAACTGAACAATATACCAAAAAATTAAAGTTTTAAACTCTGCCCATTGGTGTTAATCTGTTCCAAACCGGAATCAAAATTCTGTGCTACGTGGTATATTAATTCTAAATGACCGGGTTTCATTAAGCGAGAGAAAGATAATTCTTTTGGAGTTATGGACAAATTAAGAACCTGAATGTGCTTAAATTGTCAGAACGTGTCTCCGTTGGTTGGTTTAATAATTTCATGATTTAAACTGTTTGTCCTAGTTTTGATGTCTATCCTTTTTGTTGTTTTTCTGGGTACACTTTGGAACCTGTTTTTTATCAACATCATGTCAGATTCGTTAGGGGTAGATTGTATAAATTCCACTTAGCCGTATTCCTTTTGGTTAATTAGGGGTAGTGATTTGAGTTGCAATCTAGACTATGAGTCGAGTCTATGAGCTCTATGGCGTTATTGGAGTACAATACTTTGGTTGTTATAGCATCACAAAAGAGGCATTTGAATACCTAACTTGTACGTACACGACTCATGTAATATTTAGGAAACCCTCTCCCATGTGGCGAATTTGGTGATCAAAAAACAACCCTAAATCGTTTCTTCTAACCTGATCGATCTACCCTATCCATCTACTATCGTGTTTAGTGTTTTAAGATTCTGTGTTAATCATTATTCTTGTCCCGTTTTGGATTGGTTCGATTGGTAGGGTTTTGAAAATTGTTTTTGGGGTTTAAATTCTTTAGTCGTTATATTAGGGTTTGTTCTTAACGATCAGATTGTGATGCGAGCCCTAACACTTCTGTTTTAGGGTTTTGTTTAATGGATCGTGGTTCTATAGAAGGAGAGATCACTGCTTCAAAAAACTATACCAGTCTTTTGATTGGTGATATTTTTCTCCCTTGCTGCTCTGGTGCCGATCGGTTTTACATCTTCTAGGGTTTCCTTTTACGTGTTGTTTGGTGTCATTCGCTTTGCGCTGTAAATACGTACCTGTTTTGGATTCTACTTGGTCGTTGATTAGTGATTGTGCATTGGTGGGTTGATTCGTAGCAGGGTTTATTGAATGTTCAGATCATGGGGAATGGGTTTTTGAGTCCGAAAGGGAGAGGGAGAGGTAATGATGTTAAAGAAAAAGAAAGTACCTCGGCTGATAATCAAGTCAAGGACGATAATTGTGTTAACAATGTTGCTAGTAGTTGTTTTAGTGAGAACATGCACCTAGACCAGAATGTCACACATGTGACAAATTCATTGGAATAGTACTTTGATCAGAATGACCAGGATTCGTGTGGGAAACCTAATGACGAAACTGCTGACTTAGCCAAACATCCGAGTATGGTTTTTTCTACAATAGCTAAGGTATCTCCTACCAAGGGGCCTGTTTCACAGAAAATACCACGAGACCAATTTCTTACTAAGTTGTTGAAAAGTGAACCAAGGGGCCTGTTTTTTTGCTAAGTTTGTTGACAGAAATAATACCTAAAAACATTATTAATATTTTTCGATCTCTTTACGTTTTGATAATCACAAAATGTAAAAACGCTCAATGTAAAATGCTTAATGCACTTTATGTTTATATAAGGTATGAATAAATAAATGCCTTTATGTTTTAATCACTTAAAAATATGAATAAATAAATGCTTAATACACTTTATAATCAAAAGAATTTTTATTCTCTTCATATTTTTTATAAAACATTACAAACATTTTTATAACTTATACAAAGCATTTTTACATTAAAAAGAAATGTTTTATTCAAAATAAATGTTTTGAATTCAAATTTATCACCTAAAAACGGATATATTTGATCAAGGAAACACCTCCCCTGAAAAAGACAAAAAAGGGAGCGTCTGGCTCTGGGCGTTCCCCTTAAATATAAGGGTGCCCCCCTTAGTGATAAGGAGACCGGCATAGGAGCTAAGGGGGCCGGTCAATCCAAAACGCTCCCAGCTTTGCTTATAAATAGCAGACTATTCCCAACTGGTATTTTTACCTTTTGCACACATATTCTTTCTGTTCTAAATCAGTATATGTATTTCTTCCATCTATTTGATCATTTAATCTTAAGTATTTGTTTCCATGTGATCCAAGCTTAGATCCTCAAGTGCAAGAGAAGAATACTTTCTACCATCAAGTTACGAAGTATTATAGCTTAGTTCGTGTTCTCGTAACGTAGTTACGACTGTGTGATAAATTTGTAAATCATTTGTGCATTTTGTGTAATTGTGTGTGATAGTTAGATCGTGGTGATCATAGAGAGTATAGTTAGATCGTGGTGATCGTAAAGAGAATATTTAGATCGGGGTGATCGTGTTGGTGCTTAGGTGAAGTAATCTTGGGTTAGTGCGGTTAGTATTTTATTCCTCAAAATACAAAGTGTGTGGTAGATTGGTTCTAGCTAAACTCGACATTTGGCTTAGTGTCGGAAATTGGTGTTTGCTACATGTGTACGGTTTTCTCCGCCTAAAGGGAGTTTGTTAACATAGTGAAGAGAACTCTCGAGTTGGGTACTTTGGGTGTGGAATAGGGCGAAGAGGAGCTTCGTTACCGAACCACTATAAATCATTGTGTTGTCTATAAATCCTTGTGTTGTGGTTTGATCCTTCTAACTTTTATCTCTTATCTTGCATATTTATTTTATATCTTGTTATCATCTATTTACTTAGTTGTATTGAGTTCAGATTGAGAGTACACATGAGATCACATAAATCGAATCTAAGTTTTATAAACAAGTCATAAGATTAAATTTAAAAAGCGATAAACCATTCAACTCCCCTTCTATTTTCCACACTTTGGTAACAGAAGCCACGTCAAAAGATTTTTCAAAATAAATTGTATTTTTAAAAACTTGAATCGATATATAGAGATCAGAAAATATTTAATCGGAAAAATATTTAGAAGGACAATCTATGCAAAGACCACCACTATTTGAAAGTGATTGATTTATTTATTGGAAAAATAGAGTCGTAACTTATGTGAAATCAAAAGATCTAGATCTTTGACATATTATTACCTATGGTGATTTTTCTTCTGTTCAAAATAATCCTGAAACTAAAAAGGATGAAATTATACCATTTGACAAATAAAGCGATGATTTTAAAAAGAAACTTGCTAAAAATAATGAAGCTAAAATTGTTATTTATAATGCTTTGCCATGTAAAATATACGAAAGAATTTTTATGTGTAAAACCGCAAAAGAAATTTGAGATACTTTATTAATCACTCACCAAGATAATAGTCAATTCAAAGATAATAAAATAGATCTTCTTGTTCAATAATATGAACAATTAACGATTCCGGAAGAGGAATCAATAGATAATGGATTTGCTAGATTTAACACTATTATTACTAGTTTAAAGCACTTGATGAATATTTTTCTAATAAGAACTATGTTTGGAAATTTCTTAGGACACTTCATCCTAAATGGCGCGTAAAGTTTACGGCTATTAAAGAGTCGAAGGATTTGACATCACTATCACTAGACGAACTTATTGGAAATTTAAAAGTTTATGATGTAATAATAAAGAAAGATTCTGAAATGGTCAAAGGATAAAGAGAACAAAGTAGATCTCTTGCCTTAAAGGCTAAAAACGAATCTAGTCATGAAGATAGTTCGACCTCTGATAGTGAAGACGAAGAATACGACATGGCCGTGAGAGACTTCAAGACATTTTTCAAAATACGAGGAGGATTTATAAGACAACCACGCGATGAAAGAAAGTCTTTTCAAAGGAATAAAGAGGACAAGAATAGCAAAAGAGATAAAAAAAATGCTTTAGATGTGAAGATCCAAATCATCTGATCAGAGAATGCCCAAAACCATCAAGAAACTATAATCAAAGAGCTTTCATTGGAGGAGCACGGAGTGATAGCGATGAAGAGAAAGAAGAAAAGACTAAAGATGAAAATTGTCTTATAGCTAAAGATCCAATGAGGTACTTTCTGAAACTGAATTTTTTAGTGATGACTTAGCGTCCTTAGATGAAAAAGACATAGATAGTTAGTATACTCGAATTGAAAAATAAATTATCTAAATTAGAAAAAGGTAAAGAAACAAATGAAGAATGTAAGATATGTTAAGACCTTAAATATGATAATGAAAAACTTAAGGAGGAAATCTCTAAGCTTAATCAATTTAATAATAGTACTCAATCACTTAAGAAAATGTTAAGTCTTCAAAAATCATCCGGAGACAAATCGGGGCTAGGATTTAATTCGATCGAAGCATCAACAAGTGAGACTAAACAAGTGAATTTTGTAAAATCACTAGGGCTTGAACCTAAAGAAAAATTATTAGAATTAAATTCAAGCCCAAAACCAAAATATATATACTTATAAACAATAGTAAAGTTCCCATTGCAAGCAATGATGAAGTAAAAAAGCTTTTATAAACCTTCCTGAAAACCCAGAGTCGGATTTACTAAACCCGAAATGAGATCAAAAAATCCTCCTCCAAAGAGAGCTAATAATTCTCACCCTCAGTCTAAAACACCACAACCTAGGAGAAATCAAGATAGACAAAATTACTCCAATACATTTCCCACGATGTAGACTTATTCACAACAACCAAACTACAATCTTTGAGGAATGTATCCACCTTATATACATCCAAATCAAATGCAAAATATGCAAAGGATGTTTGAAACTAACGACTTCAGTCACATAAGATATTGGGGACCACATGATTAAATTCTTAAAGTTAAGTAGATATGCTTGGAGATAAATTCTTTTTGAAACTCGACAAGTAAATTAAAGATTATGCTTGCTATTTACTCATGATGAGTTATCAAAAGAGAGTGTCTACTTACAAAGGAGGTGAAGCTATTCTTACACGTTATTGAAGTGAGTACATCATGGGCTAAGGTATGATTTCTTTCTAAATTATTTAGAATATATATTAGGTGCTAAGTGTTAAATAAATATGTGTCAATATGCTAAAAGTAATATTTGCTTATTGTTAATAGAACAAGAATTAAGCTTGAGAATAATAAGTGTCATAACTAGAAACATCATTAGATTGGTTACCTAGAATTAAATAGAAAGGAAGAAATTGTTCATGATAAACTTTGTTCTCCCATAGCTAATTTAGGATTAACTACACAATGGAAATCTTCTATGTCCACATATAGTAAGCTCACGTATGAGAAGGAAGGTGAGTCGCTGGGTAATAATCAATATAGAAGTAGGATTAGTAAATAATTATATGTAAGCACCGGAAAGGCATGACACTATAGATGAGACAAACTCCCATCAGCTATGATATCCGTCTCGACTACATGTCTACAAAGAACGACGTCTATAGGAACCAACTAATCGAGCATTGACTATATTCTTCACGAAAACACTCTAAATCGTGACAATTAATTATTTAATCCCAAGTAATTAAAATATTCAATTAACGAAAGGTTGATTGAAAATGTCACTTAATCTCTGTTAAAACCTCTCTCGGATTGACTACTTGGTTATTTCATCCGGAATAATCAAAGTATTTTTAATTGACAAAAGATTAATAAAAATGTCAACCAAATTCCATCAATCCTCTCTAAACCGTTTCTCGTTCTAAAATCTCGACAACTTAAAATATTTCATCCGAAATAATTAAAGCCCATTTAATTAATGAAAAGTTAATTAAACATGTCGAGTAAAACCTCCTATATAACTTCAACATTATTTCTCGAGAACTAGATTATCTCAAATAATATTACTCGTATTATTCGTCATATTTTAATAGTTGTATACTAACAAAAACTAGTTAAAATCGAAAAACCAAGATTTCTTAGTCGTCAGATAGGCGACCCCCTTAGCTCTAAGGGGACCGACCATGTAATGGATGGTGGCCCCTTTATCACTAATAGGGCTGGCCATTTATTTTCTCCATACACCCTCTTTTAGTGTTAAGCACAAAACCAAACACTCACTAAATTCGTCCTACCCCTCCTGCTGCTGTGACGAACACACACACACACACACACACACACACACACAAAACCACCATAATTTAATCTCCAAACACATAATCGATCCAATTTGGAAAGGGGCAAACACCATAACTCGATTAACAACATCTATTGCAAGATTTTCCATACTTTTCTTTTTCGATTTCATCCACTTTTATTCTTAATCAAAATTGGGTATCTTTCAATTTCTTTTTGTGTCGTTTATAATCCTATGATTAAGATTTAGTAATTTATAACTATTATGATTCCTGTAATAACAGGAGTTCAAATTTGTAATAGGATTGATGCACAAATTTTTTTTTGGGGTCGAAATTTTTATAAATACATATGTGTTGTCAAATTTTTTTAACTAGGAAATTTCAAAACACACTTTTATACATTGTTGATATATGCCAAAAATGGCTTAAAAATTCCAAAAAAGAATTCTTACCTATCGCCGAAACATATATATATAATACAATGTAAACTTTTCAACATATTTAGTCAAGTTTTAAAAAATAAGGGAGCATTTGGATCATATCCTAGGATCGTTGTCTAGAGTCGAAATGATCATTACTCTATTTTGTTACGTATATAAACACATGATAAACATGTATTAGTCGTCAAGATATATAATTCATATATATTTTGATACTTTTAGTAAAACCTCTAAAATAAAGGGGTGTTTGGAATATCGTCTAAAATTATGGTCTAGAGTCACAATAATCATTATTTCACTTTTTTAAGTTACATATAATGAACTCATATTAGTTGTTGAAATATAAAACTTAATGTATATCATTCGACGCTCTTGGTCAAGTCTTTCCCTATTAAAGGGGCATTTGGATTATTTCCTAGAATTTAAATCTAGAGTTGAAATAATTCCCACACTACTTATTAAGTATAGAAACACTTGACGAGCTTAAACTAGGTGTCAAAATATATAATTCAATATATATTTTACGACATTCTAAGTTGAGCTAAATTAAATAAGAAGCGCTTGGATTACTTCTTAGGTTCTATTTTTAGAGTCGAAGTAATCTTTGTTCCACATGTGTTGTCTTAAACTTCAGCGTATATATTACTATATATATACTCTATAATCTATATATATTTTTTTATATATATAATATATATTAATCACTACTATATTATAGGGTGAGGTTATAATAGAAAAATAGTTATAATAAAAAGGGTAAGATGAAATCCTAGCCATTGGATCAAATTTTAATAGATTAAAAAACGCGGTGGTATTTTTGTAAATATTGCAAACTTCAGGGGGAAACTTGTTATAATGTAATTTACACATAAAACACATCCCGTCATTTTTCTCAAACCATTTATGGATATCACTTTCTCTCTCTAAACACACTTTCTTACACTAGAAATTTACACACATCTGAATCATATTTATCTTTATCGAATCGTTACTACATCTAATGACGATCGAATCGTTCGTGCATTGTTCGTGATTAAGACGAATCTATCGCATCTTAAATCGTTCGTAATTAAGACGAATCATTCGTGCATCGCTTGTAAGTTTATTTATGATCCCTAATTTTGTTACTACATCTTTTGTTAGTTTTGGTTTGCTAAAATGTTGTTTTAATCAATTTAAGGTTCGGTTTTATAATATGATGAAGTAGAATATCAAATCTATTGAAGTGTGTGTGTGTATATGTTTTTGTATGTTTACTTCTTGATCTGGAACAAATTGTAGAAAAAAATAGATAGAAAATGTGTTTAGGAAAGTTGTATACAATGTGTTTGATAAAATGTCTCATCTAGACTTTATAACTGTGATGCACTACATTTACTTTTTTTTGTCTTTGATGTGGTAGGAAATGCATTGTAATGCAGTAGATTACTTTTTTTGTTCATAGGAATGATTTAGTGTAAATATGGCTTGTCGTGTTTAACAAATTTGATTTTGCTTGCCTCTTTTTGTCTGTGATGTGGTAGGAAATGCACTGTAATGTTGTAGATTACTTTCTTTGTTCATAGGAATGATTTAGTGTAAATGTGGCTTGTCGTGTTTAAAGAAATTGATTTGGCTTGCCTCATTTTGTGTGTGATGTGGTAGGAAATGCATTGTAATGCAGTTGATTATTTTCTTTGTTCATAGGATTGATTTAGTGTCAATGTGGCTTGGCATGTTTAACGAAATTGATTTTGCTTGCCTCATTTTGTCTGTGATGTAGTAGGAAATGCATTGTAATGCAGTAGATTAGTTTCTTTGTTCATAGGAATGATTTAGTATAAATGTGGCTTGACGTGTTTAACGAAATTAATTTTGCTTGCCTCTTTTTGTCTGTGATGTGGTAGGAAATGCATTGTAATGCAGTAGATTACTTTTTTTGTTCATAGGAATAATTTAGTGTAAATGTGGCTTGCCGTGTTTAACGAAATTGATTTTGCTTGTCTGCTTTAGTCTTTGATGTGGTAGGAAATTGACTGTAATGTAGTAGATTACTTTCTTTGTTCATAGGAATGATTATGTAAATGTGGCTTGGTGGTTTAACGAAATTGATTTTGCTTGCCTTCTTTTGTCTGTGATGTGGTAGGAAATGCATTGTAATGCAGTAGATTACATTCTTTGTTCATAGGAATGATTTAGTATAAATGTGGCTTGGCGTGTTTAACAAAATTGATTTTGCTTGCCTCCTTTTGCTTTGAGATCTGTCAGTAGGACAATGCCATTGTAATGGCAGTATTGTCTTACTTCTTTTGTTCATAGGATTATTGATTTAGTATAATGTGCGTTTGAATGTTTAATGAATTGATTTTGACTTTGCTCTTTTTGTCCTGAATGTCGGTAGGAAATGCATTAGTAAGTGCAGTAGTAGTAGATTACTTTTTTTGTTTCATAGGATTGATTTAAGTGAAAATGTGGCTTGCCGTGTTTATACCGGAAATAGATTTTGCTTGCCACTGCTTCTTGTCGTTGATGTTGGTTAGGACTGTACTATTAATGCTCAGATTAAACGGGAAGCCAAGTGAAGTACAGAGTGTCTCCGGGTTCGTTATGTCCAAGAGGGCTTAAAATGGAAATCGCAAGACGATTGAATGATTTGTGTTTGAATGTGACGGGTGTGACTTATGATTTGGATACTAAACCTAATAAGCAATTGAACAGTAAGATAACTAAAAGGACACAATAAGCTGGGTACAAGCATTAAAAGCTAGGAAATGACAAAACCTACTTTTAAAAACTTTAAACTAAGGCACAAATAAGCTCAAATAAAACTTAAGAAAAATAAATCAGTAACCCCTAACTCTAAATAAGCAAATACAAAAAATAATTAAGCCTAAATGAACAGATATAAACACAACAGTACTAAACAGTTTTAACTGCCAGTAATATCTTGGATGTTTAGTCTGCTAGCTAAAGTTTGTACTGTTATCTTAAAGTTGGTACTGCTAGGCTAACAGACTCAACAGAAATAATAATATGATCAAAAAACAGCTAAAAACAGAAGTTCACTTAATCTCTTAATAAGCACTTAGTAATTGCGATACAGACAACTAGAATAAACTAAAATGATAAATAAGCTAGAAAACTAAAACTGATAAAAACTCTTAAATAGTATTTTGAAAAGGGGAAATAAGTTTGCTACTGAGAAGTAACTAAAATAGGCTTAATCTACTTTAATAAAGATAAGAATCTTTAATAAGTCGAAATTAATAGCTGATAAGCTAAAATGGCCCCCCACCTATGGGTATTGCCCCATCGGTACTAACAAGTTTTAACGGACTAGTACGTAACATGAGTTAGTACTGGTAGCTGAGTAGTACTGCTTACCTTTTAAATCAAGAAATGAACTGAGCTTAGTATAACTAGGAGTTATAGTACTCGGCTTGCATTTAAGTTATTAATGCCTCCAAAAGTGAACTAGCCAGTACTAAGGTCTAGAAGTTAATACAAACACTTTTCACGTAGAAATAAGCAAAATAAGCACTAAAATAGTTCTGCAAAAAATAAGAACAATAAGAAAAAGAAAAAACTTACAAACACCCTGCTCAAAACTGGGCTCAAACAGAGAATCTACAAGCCTCTAGCTAGTATACAACAAGATAGTGAGAGGCATAAGCCCACTCCAGAATGCTTATCATCCATAACATAAGCTGTGGTATATTTGAGAGTGATATTTGTGATTTTCTTTTAACTACTTAACTTTTTATTTTTACTTAATGAAAACAGCTTATAAGTAAGCTGTGGTGAGAGCTTTTTGAACACAAAACAATATGATTAAGAAAATCTTAACCACTGGATATTGTAAATTCGACTTAAAAACTTTAAATTTGCATTAAAACTCTGGAAATGTTACAAAAGCTGAAAGCAAAAGCGGTAAAATAACTGAAAATAAGCTACAGTTATATTAAGAATTTAAAATAAAATTCTAGCTTGGCACAAAGCTTACAAAAGGCTCTAATTTATAGCCGATAGTATTGGACCTTGCATTTTTGCTTATTTGGAGAGATAAAACCCATAGTGTGCATTGTTTGTGGGAGGAGTAGACTAAAGAAAATCCATTTGTCTTTTCGACTTTCTTTTGAGCTTCTTGGGACAAATCTCAGCATCGAAGTGCTCTTGGGATTGGATAGAGGTATTGCCAACATTGGGACTTATAAAGATGGGCTGGGGGGGGTGGACAGTAGGGTGGATGATATGATTTTGGTCAGGATGTTGAGTGATTTTGCCATATCGGCGAGTATTGTGGAGCAAAAAATAGGTGTGCGGAGGGTTTTTGGTAACATTCGGCAGGGAGTAGTTTGGGAAAATATGGTTTATACAAGTTGGGTTGACAGAGGGAGGTTGAAGATGATTAAGGGGATGTTTGGTTTGTGTACAGATAAGCTCTCCACATCTTTCTTCTTTATTCCCTTTCTTTTTTTTAGTAAATTGAAGTTTCCCAACTTGCCATAAACAGCCACCTTCTCTTTGTTCCTTCAATATCTTTTGTCTTTGATATGGTAGGAAATGAACTCTAATGCAGTAGGTTACTTACGTTGTTCATAGGAATGATTTAGTGTAAACGTGGCTTGCCGGTTTTAACAAAATTGATTGTGTTTTCTTACTTTTGTCTGTGATGTGGCAGGATATGAATTGTAATGCAGTAGTTTACTTACGTTATTCATATGCATAATTTAGTGTAAACGTGGCTTGCCGTTTTTAATTAAATTGATTTTGATTGCCTACTTTTGTCTTTGATGTGGTAAGAAATGAATTGTAATGCAGTAGATTACTTTCGTTGTTCATATGAATGATTTAGTGTAAATGTGGCTTGCCGTTTTTAACGAAATTGATTTTGCTTCAGTCTGCAGTTTTACAGCATCTGGCCTCACCTGTGGCAGCGAATAATGGGAATGATCAACGCCATCTGCCGAATCTTCTCATGCCGGTATATCTGAAATTTAGCATAGGCTGATGTGCTGAACTATTCACTGCATGATGTCAAGTATCGGCTTGTAACCAAATATCTTAGCGCATTGTACTGTTTTGTGTTTTCCTTTCTCATAAAAGTTGCAGGATTTGTGTAGAATGGAACTTAGATGTTTGTCTAATGTCATAAGGAATAAAATCCATCTTTTACTCCTTACGAAAGTTTTTCCATAGTTTAGGTTACGTGCAAAGCGTTTTAGTTTTTTACAACCTTGGATAAAGATCAAATGCTCGTGTTTATCCTCTCTTACATATTATGGTAGCTTGTTTCAGGGCTAATAGAGGAAAAGGTTTTACACGTTCAGAGCTTGTGTCACGACTTGAAACATTAGAGGTGCACTACTTTCTTTCCATCACCCATTTAATGTTCTGGTCAACTTTACTTTTAATAATTTGTATTCTCATTTTTGTTAAACTTTAGGCACCTTATGAGCTCTCTCCCCACCTCAATGACTTTGTGCGTATCAACACGGGACTGCAGGTATACCAGTTGACATATTCTTTATGAAATTAAGACAGTAGATATACTCTTTTAGTTATCAGACTCGTATCTGATGCTATTTTACAGAGTGTTATACAAGATGGACTACTGAAAGAGGGTTTATGTTTTGTCCACGACGAGAGTGCGGGTTGGACCACATTTTTTTATTATATAAAATAATATGACTTGCTTGGTTAAAACATATTGTTGTTGGTGATGATACTCGTTGGTCAGGTTTGGTTGTTTCCATTGTGGACCCACAACCCGGAGAGACAATAATTGACTGCTCCTGGAGGAAAGACTCTTTTCATGGTAGCTTGTTTGAGTGGCGAAGGTAACTTTTGGGCTTACTCAGACCATGTAAAAGCTGTTAACTGTTGATTGTTGCTCCCTGATTCTTATTATATACAATATCGGGTTATAGTGGCTATTATCAACCACCTTTGGTGGTTATTAGTATAGGACAATAATACGATGCATGTCCTAACTTTTCAAATTTACCCTTTAGGGTTATGTTTAGCAAAACCCTGAAGTTATTAAGGAGTAGTTTGAATAATGTTGTATGTACTGTATGGGCTATAGGCATAGTCACTGCAATCAACATAAACCAAGGGCGCTTGAAGATCCTTAAATAGACAGCCAACCTGTAGCAACTTAATAATGATGTCACTACTGTTCATGCCGATCTTCGTACATTTCATGTGAGCAAATTTATGTATTTGTATATTTTTCAGTTTTGTTACTTAATCGTTTATGTTCTTAAGGCTTTTGCCTCTTTTTTTCTATATACACCAGTTAAGTAATTATATTACCTATGATAAAGTATTACTTAATCATTGATTTTTTTCTATATACAAATGTCTCATCAGTCATCACTTTGATGCATTTCTGTTTGTGTGCACGAAACATTAATGTGATAGTAAATTTTATAATCATGTGAGTCTTTAATTCCCTTGACGAACGCTTAGCTACTTTTCGAGGTTATTAGTCGAGGGGGATCGAGATTCTTAGTTTTCTAAGTGCTTACTTCATAGCATTGCGTGAGGACACGACAATGTCTTAGTATGGGGGATTTTGGTATGCGTTTAATTACACATACCTTTCACCATTAAAATCGGACTTAAATGACCCAAAACGTACCAAAAATACATTGTATTTGTATGTTTTCACTTATTTTGTGCAGGGAACGGATATCCGAGAAAAGGACGAAAAAATCAAGCAAAAACAGACAAAACCGAGCACGGAATGGAAACGCGTGGAAAATCCAAAGTCAAATCGAAGCCAAAGTCAACCCCGACAAAGTCAACAGTCAAAACCGATGATGAAAAATGAAGAATACTTAATGGGCCCACCCGAACCCATCTAATGGGCCGGATAAGCCCATTAGTATATAACTAGAAGACTTAAAGGCCCAAACACCACAAAAAGCCCAATCCCCCAAACTGCCCGTTAACCATGACTTCGTTAGTCCCTTTAGGGACTAACTTTGCAAAACCTCTTATAACCCTGAGGGACTAATCCTGCCAATCCCTTCAAAATTTATACCACAAGGGACTGAATTTGCAAACTATATATATATGAGTTGGAGGACTCATTTTGCCAAATCCTCAAACCTTCTCCCCTGCATAACAAAACAAACAGACACCCTCCCTTCTTTCCCGCCAACACTATTTGGCACTATTCATCATCTCCCTCGACCTTTCCTGCAACAAAACTACAAAACCCATAACTCCCCATCCTTCCCCACACCCATAAGCTGCCAAGACAGCTTGGCAATCCCACAACAGCTCATTGGATATTAAAAAGAAGGGTTATGATCAATTCGACTTGAGCACCAATCATAATTAAGGCTAAGATGAACTTATGATTTCACCTCACACAACAAGCACAAGCTAAAGCCTCCTCAGCAAAGAAGCACAAGGATAACACCTCCTAAATCCTGCCTACCGAGTATATATAAAATATAGGAACCTCTGATCATTGAGCCTACGAGCTCTAGTATCATTTTTAACTTAGTAGTTTTTCATCAGCTTTTAATAGTGTAAATTTTAATATTGTAATGTTTTGAAGTTAATGAAATTTGAGTTTGTTTCTAAAAATCTATTTTAAGTTCTTATTCTCTTCAAGTGTTCACTTATGATTCATAAGCTAATATAAGCTCTCATTTAAGCTATTTTATAACATGCTTTTTACTTAGAAATATAAACAGTTAAGGAAATCTTAAAAGAAAGAAATTACCCTCAAAATACCACAACATAATATTTGGATGATAAGCAAACAAGGGAAGTGCTTATGGACTCTCACTAGCTTGTTTTATGCAAGCTAGAGCTTGTAGACTCTTTATTAAACCCTGTTTAGAGCAAGAGGTTGGGGAAGTGCACGTTTATTTTGTTACTGTAGCAAGCTTATTTCTACTTGTTCTTATTGCTTGTTTATGTTTGTTTGTCTTATTTATCTTAAATTTTTGCTTATATGCCATTTGTTCAAGTCTTACTTTTAAACTGCTCAAAACTGTCAAAAATAGCTTAATATAGTGCCTCTCTGTTTTAGCTTATGTTAATGCTTATTTCTTGTTTCTAGCGGCTTATTTATGTTAGTTTATCATGTTTAGTGCTTATTCAGTTTTGTTTGTAGTTTGAATCCCATTTTTATAATTTTTGTTATTAAAATTAAAGAAAAAACTAAAATAGTAGCATTAGCTTTAATCTTGTCATTAGTGGTTAATTAGTTGTTAAAAGTTGATCATTAGGTTTGTTATTAGCTTAATATAATCTGGTATTTAAGGTTTGTTTGTTAAAAATCAAGTTTACTAGCTTAAAAATGGTTTCTATGGTTTTAAGAGGGTTTTTGGGTCAAGCCCAAAATGGGTCAGAATGGTTAAGGTAATGGGTTGGGGTCCTTTAGTCATTTTCAACTAGTCAATTTAAGTGGTATTAAGCTATTTTAAGTGGTTGTTAGGATTTAGAATTCAGTTTTTAGGTATCTTGTGCTAATAGGCTTGAATATGTTGAACTTTAGAGGTATACATCAGCTTATTTGTTTATAAATTGATTAAACACCTTTTGTTGTGTTAAACATATGCCCTTTTGAGTCTTATATGCAGTAGTAGAGAAGTGAAAAAAAAGTATGCATTTGCATTTGTGTTTCAAGCAAAACCTGTTAAGTCTAAGTTCATAAAACAAAAAGTTCATTTTTCAATTGCTAATCAAGATAAGCTAGAGTGTGTTTTAGGGTTTGATTTTCTTACACAAAGTAGTTTAGTAGGTAATTTAATCCTGTTTGAGCTTAGTTTTCAGATATGAGCTTATTTGATTGCTTATAATTGGGCCTGCATTTTGCCATTTGTTACTTGAAGGAAAACCAAAAAGGTGCCATGGTGCAAAACCCGTTTTTCTCACCCCTTTTCTTGCTTATTTGTTAAGTACAACCCAAGGTTTCTTTGCTTTTCTAGAAAGCCTATAAGTATCTCTTTAAGCTCCTATAAGGGAGAAAGCCAAAAGTCCCTCTAGGTAGCTTTTTTTTAGCTAGAAAAGGTCCTTTTGGGCTTTTCACCTAACAGTACTAACTCCAAGTTAGTACTGCTAAGGCATTTTTGCTTATTTAGGATCAGCTTAGCTTTTTAGAGTAGATTAAGCCCATTTTAGCTTATTGTCTTTAGTTTAGAGCTTATTTAAGCTCATTTGCCTTTTTAGAGTAAATTTTAAGTGTTTAGTAGTTTTTTAGCTTATTTGCCATTCTAGCTTATTTTAGTTTCTAATTTTTGTTCTTAAGTGCTTATTAGAGAGTGCTTATTGTCTGTCTTAGCTTATAGTAAGTTTTCATTTGCTTATTTGCCTTAAATTGCCAAACAGTTAAGAATTTTCTTAGGACTTAGTGTAAATTTAGCTTAACTGCTTCTTTCTTTCAGCTTATTACGAGCTTATTTGTTAGATATAAAAATTTTTCCTTTTTTAAAGTTGCTTAATTTTAGTTTTTTCAAAAAGTTGTAAAAAATTAGAAATAAAAGTGTTGGGATTAGGGGAGACCCCGAGTGAGCAAGACTTGAACTCGGGACCTCAACCCCATCAACCAACACTTTTATAACAACACTTCTACCGCTGTGCTACAATAGCTCATCCGGTAGAGGTTTGCGTTATTAAATATATAAGCCCATTTTAGCCATTAAGCCCACAACCACTTTTAAGCTTATAACAGCTTATTTATAAGCTGTTTTTCCAGTTTTAGATTTTTCATAGGATCTTTATATTTTAACTTGTTTTTCCTAAATTTTTCAGAATTTTTTATAATCGTTTAGTATTTCTTATCATTTATTTTCTTTTAATCTGTTTTTTAATTATAACAAATTAAATAAAAACCAAAAAAAAATATTTTTCTTTTTTAGAAAATTTTATTTTATCAGTCTTCACTTAGGAAAAATAGAAAATCTTTCGTAGGGTCGTTTTTGCAAAATTTTACTTTTTAAAGAACGGGTTTCGACCCCGTTTTTGTTTTCTCAATTTTGAGCTCGTTTTAGCTCCGTTTTTAGTCTAGTCTTTTTTATTCTTCATTTTTAGTCACATAGAGTAGATTAGAAGTAAAAAAATCTTTGTAGGGTTAATTTTTAGGTTTTTGACCTCTTGTTCGGGGTTCTTGCTCTCGTTTTTTAGTTTTATTCCATAATTTTTAGGTTTTTCTTAATTGTTTTTGCATATTAGTAGATAATTTAGTTTTCTAATCCTCTTAATCATTAATATGATTCAAATTCCAACTTTCCGACTGTACCAATCTTCAAGTCCAGCCTCGTTGGGGATAAACGACCCGGGAATATCATACTCCTCGGATTTTATTGATTTTCTTTCTTTTAAACTTTTCAAAGGCAACTTGAATTGTTTTTGGGTTATATAAGTAATAGTATATTTATAATATATTAGTTATTTATTTACCTTATATAAAAAGAAGCTAATCACGTCTCAATCATGGATTACCACGCTGGCAATCCGTGTGAGATAGTTAGTGATCCAAGGGCCAAGATCAACTCTCCAATAATTGAGAAATTGTACTGTGGTAATCAAAGGGAGCGTGTAGAGCAAGAAAGGGGCTAGAAGGTTCAGCTGAGTACTATATATAGCTCACTCTCACATACATATTAGCATCTTCTTTTTCTGTTTTTACCTAGTTGTAGTTTTTAGCTTAATTTTGAGTTAATCTAATTTTCAGCTTAAATCTCTTGTAATCATGTAATCAAAGTCTTGTTTTAATGAAATTTAGTATTTGCTTTTAATCCGTCTTCATTTCTTTTATCTTATTCATAAGTTCTAAATAAGCCAATCATCTTCAACTATCACTTATAAGCTCATTATAGCTCTCTCAAGTCTATAAGCTTGAGATTAAGCTTGTTAAATCAAGCCTTAATCATACTAAAGCTTTAAAATCAGATAAACTTAATTACCTTAACTTTGAACTTATAAGATTTGGAAGGGAGCTTATCATGGAAGAGCTCCCATGGACTTTACTAGCTTATCCATAAGGATAAGCTAGAGCTTGTAGATGCTCAATTAAGATTAATTTGCTTCTGTTTAGCTGAAGCCATTTGTAAGTTTCCTTTTTAATTCCTTTGTCATTTAAATTTTAGCATAATGTTAGCTTATTTGCTTATTAGTTTAATTTGTGTGCTTAACTTGCTTATTTGAGTCTTATATCATCTTTTTGTGCTTATTAGTTATTATTCTTAATCTGTTGTTAGCTTAATAGTTATAGATCATAGAATTCTCATCTCTGTCTTAAAAATCACCTAACCGGTGATGAAGATCCTACTGATGATGATGGAGATAACGATATGGGTGATCTAACAAGAGGCTCAGTATCTCTAGGTGGTGTAGGTGGAATTATATGCTCAATGTCTTGAGCATTAATCATATCCGGACACAAAGGTTCGAGAAACCTGTGTAATAGAGGTCTAAATAACCTGGATACATAAAGATATGATACATGACAACCACGACATACATAAATATATATCATAAAACATCGAGGTATAACAGAATCACAACTATATTATGTCATAAATAACTTGTCTACATATTTTACATAACCAAAATTTGACAAGTATCGTTATTTATGCCACACATCCCGTGGTTGGATTCGAACAAAAGTTGGTACATGACATAGGATCAGTCTAGTATCTGGTGGTCCCCCTTATGGGTTCTTGAGCTCATGGATCAATGTCAGAAGACTCTTCATATTGATCGGTGGCGAATCTGGATATCCTCGATGAGCATCTCTAGAGTAGAAATCCTGATGCGAGCAAGAACAATCTCGTTGTCATGCCTTATTTGCTCTCTCTAAAATCCTGAAATCTGGGTGCGGGCTTCTTAAAGTTCGGTTTATAGTTGGTCAAAATCTTGCTGTATGATTACTCGACCATTACCAAGACCTTCTATCTTATCTTCTATGTGCTCAATGCGCTCAAGAGGGAGCTCATCTAAGTGATTCAAAATAGTCTCGATCTATTCCTTATGGTGCTCCAGATGCGTCTTATGAGAACTCTCTCCAATCTCAAATACCTGAGGTGGGACAGAGGAATCAGTAGAGGAGGATGATTGGAAACAGGCTTGTTTCTAAGGTGGCAAAATCTCCTCGGGAAGAATGAAATTGTTGATCCTAATGAATAGATCTTTAACTCCTTAGCTTGATGTAAGGTTTAGTATCCTTGGATAAATCCAAAGGTACTAAGAATGAAACTTTGAGAGTATGATATAAACTATGCATAATCTATTTATAATACCACTAAGTAGGAATAACTGTAATGAAATAGTTTAACACACAAAATATAACCAAACAATTACTCTATATATTAATACGAACACTCTTTGACAGTGTTAGGGTTTACAACCTTGAAGTTATGGATACTATGAAAGACTGATATGATGTTATGCTAATGCCATAACCTAGGATCTCCTTTTATACACCAAGGAGTCCTTTACAAGATAACTATGAATCTTCTAAAACATTAAGCTTATATGCCTATCTTCAAAATATGATAGAATATTCACAAGATAACTAATACATATCTTTTAACACGTCTTTACATCTCTTCACACATCTTTATCTTCATGCAGTCTTCAATCTTATAAGCAGTATAAATTCCCTTCAGCAGTGTTTCTAGCGTACTAACTTTAAAACCTAGCAGTACTAACATTCTTTCTAGCTGTACTAACTGGTTTATACTGCCATTTGAATTTTTGTTTGTGTTGTTTTTGTTTGTTATGACTTAAGCAGTACTAACACTTTGACTTGGCAGTACTAAGTCTAATGATTTAAAATCCAACAAATCCTCCCCGAAACTTGTGATTTACCCCTTCAAATCATCAAGTTATCATGAATATAAAAACCTTGTCTCTTAAGAGGATTCTTTACAAAGCATATTTATTTCTGGATTGTTTGCTAGAATGAAGATTTTCTTTAAAAGCTCATTGGCCATCTCTGAAGATTCATCCACTTGAAGTTTGTTAGCCAACATTACAGTCATAAGTGCTCTTGTCAGTGGATAATCTTTTTCAACTAACATTCTCTCATCACCTTACTCTCTAAACTTATCACACACCCTCAACATTAACAAATTTAAAACCCATGTTGGGTATTGCCCTTGTTGCATCTTTACCTAAAAACAATTCCTTGCTTTAAGTGAGGATATCAATTGGATTGAATACCTCCTCACTCGATCACATCCACCACCTAGAGTTCAAAGAGATCACCCTTCCACAACCACCTCCGCTCCAAACTCTCCATCATCAACTAACTAATCTCGTAATATGCCTACAAATAATTGTCAAACCCTTTTGTGTCGCAACCAAGTCAAAAATTGTAACACCCCCAAATTGGGTCACAGCGGAATAAGGGTCCGGGGCGTGTTACTTCATAGATCAATAACACAAGATGTATATAGAACGACCAAAAAGTCATTTAAAACTGATACATTAGATTTAACAAAGTATTTGTTACATAAGCCGAAGCTTCACTTGTCCACTTGTTCAAAATACAAAGATTTCTAGCCCATAACAGTTATACAAAATGTAATGCGATAAAATCTTTAATGCATGATATCCAAATCAAAACCACCAATGTATCCCTTGCACCTCGTGCTTACTGATCCCCTGAAAAACATTGCTTTAAAACGTCAACAATAATGTTGGTGAATTCATAGGTTTGATAAATCATATATTGTAGGACCACAAGATTTCCCAAGTGTATGATAATGCAACAGATGCAGACATCATATAAATGTAATTACGTTGCCCTAAGCTTATGACACTGAAGCTCGACATAAATGAATACCATATAAATGGCCTACATTGCCCGTGATGATGTTCTAACCCGCAACATCCTATGTTCGACATGGTATACGTTCGTTTGCCCAGTGATATCTAATCACCCGAACGGGGATGTCAATCCCAATAGATCTATTCATAACATTCGCGCTCACAGTCCAGTAATTGACAGTTCATGATAATGTGCTCAGATTGGGTTATCGCTACTTAGGCAACACGTAATCATAATGTAAAAGTATCCACTTGCGTCCAGTTGTAAAACATTGCATGTTTTTCACCCCAAAAACTTTGTAAAACAAAAGCATTTAAAACGTAGGGCTCTGAACTCACCTTGAGTGAGCGAATAACAAGTATATCACAGATAATGCGTCACGTAAATCGTCAGATGCAACATATTTAATTTAAGGTTGTATAAGTACTAATCACATTGGGTAATTACTACCATGCATAATTCTATATAGCTAATCACCATCTAATTGTTTTGGAAAAATTGTGTTTAATAAGTTAAAACGTTTATATTTCCCGTTGTAGTAAAACTAGCGTAACTTTCGCGTTTTAAGCCCGATTTTAACGTTTCTTATGCCCATACTTTCGTATTAGGAAGAGTTATCATAATTTGACATTTTCATATTTTTGATCCTCTGATGAACAGTACTTTTTACTGTTCACACCAGTTATAAAGTTATTTTTATAGTTTTAGTTATCGTAAAACCCGTAAATGTCGTATTTTATTCGTTATAGCTCCGTTTTTAGCGATTCTTTTGAGCACGTTATCGTAATCGAAAGTTCTATTTATTTATGGGGTTTAAAAAAATAAAAGTTTCTGTCATGAATAGTAACTTTATAAAAATTGTTTTATAAAAGTATTAATTGTCGTAAACTCGCGAAATTCATAACTCATTCGTTATTAATTGAAAAATTACGTTTCTTATCATTTTGGAATCCTAAAAATATGTTAAAACGCAAAACCAACATGTAAACTATTCAACCCCCCCTCTTTCTAGCTTCCACAATTGGTATCAGAAGCCAAGGTCACTCAATATCTTTAAAATATACTGTATTTTAAATCTTGCATCGATATATGGATTCTGACAAATATCTAAAAGGGCAATCCATGCAAAGACCACCACTTTTTGAAAGTGACAGTTTTATTTATTGGAAAAAGAGATTCGAGACATATGTTAAATCAAAAGATCTTGATCTTTAGAATGTTATTACTAACGCTGACTTTCAACCTATTAAACAAAATCCGGAAACCAAATTAGATGGGGTTATCCCTTTTGAAAAACAAAGCTAAAATGGTTATTACTAATGCTGATTTTAAAAAGAAGCTTGCAAAAACTAACAACGCTAAAATGGTTATTTACAATGCTTTGCCAAGAAAAGAATATGAAAGAATTTTTATGGTGTAATTGGAAAAAAAAAAGATTTTGAAAACTTTGTTAATCACCCATCAAGGTAATAATCAGGTCAAAGATAATAAGATCGACCTTTTGGTTCAACAATATGAACAATTCATCATTTTTGAAGACGGATCTATAGATAGTGGTTTTGCTAAATTTAATACTATTATTACTAGTCTAAAAGCTCTTGATGAAGGCTATTCTAGCAAGAATTATGTTGGAAGTTTATTTCGGGCTCACATCCTATATTGACGTGCAAAGGTCACAGCGATTGATAGAGTCAAAAGACTTAAACGTCACTATCTCTTGATTGAACATATCGGGAACCTCAGAAGTTATGATATCATCATCAAGAAAGATTCCATAATTGTCAAGAAACAGTTGAAAGGGGAACTCTATTGATTTAAAGGACTAATAAAGAATTAGTGAGTGATGAAGATGTGTTTCGACTTCCGGAAGTTGAAGACGAAGAAGAACGATCATGGGGTGAGGTAAAAGACTTCAGAAGCTTCTTTAAGAGAAGAGGTAGATTCGTGAGACAACCTCGGAACGACAAAAAGACATTCCAAAGAAGCCGTGATCACAAGAACGGTAAAAGTGATAGAAAATGCTTTAGATGCAGCGACCCGAATCATCTTATTAGAGAATGTCCAAAATCACCAAAAGACAAAACAAAGAGCTTCGTCGGAGGTTCTTGGAGAGTTAGCGGTGAAGCTGATTGATGAGAAGGGTAAAAAACAAAACGATCTGTTCTCGTAATCATGCATCACAAGTGGAGGTATGTTTCGATTATGTACTATTACTTTAGTGATGAAAACTCGTCAATAGATGATTTAGTATTAGATAATAAATATGATAAACTATGCAAAATGAGTTTAAAGATAATCACTAAAAATAAAAGATGAAAAGCCACTAGAAATAGTTTAGAAAAAGAACTTAGTATTCTAAAATGAATAAGTATCTACACTCGAGAAAAAACAAGGGAGTGATCTCGAATGGTGTAAAATGTATTATGCCTTAAAATTGAAATGAACAGCTTCTTTTTAAAGAGGAAGCTCTTAAACTAACCAAGTTTGAAAAGAGCACACATTGCTTAAATGAAATGTTAAATAATCAAAAACCCTCCGGTGAAAAGTTAGGTTTAGGGTTTAATTCATTTGAAGCATCATCTAGTGGAACTAAGGAAATAAAATTTGTAAAAGCTCAGAAAAAAGGCGTCTTGTTGGAGGTCCCATAAATATGGAGCAACCCCCTTTGTATGCTTGGCCGGCCCCAAAGCAATTTATGGGAAAATCGCCCAGCAGCTATGCCTGGATATGAGAAAAGTGTGTCTTTTCAAAAATCTATTTTGGGTCCTAGACCAAAACACATAATAGTAAACAATGTCAAAGTTCCCGTTGCTAGTGATAATGAAGTTAAAATTTTTATAAATCCATTTTGTCAAAACTCGAGTTGGAAGTTGGAATTTCAATAACTAATTTAGATCAAAAACTCCACCACCTAGAAGAGTCATCAATAATTATCCTCGTCCTAAGACACCGCAACCAAAAAGAAACGTTGGTCGACAAAATCAAACCTTGTGGGCATTCCTGTCACTTGGACACACATTCCAAAGTCAAGTTATTATATGCCATGGGAAATGTGTCTTCCATTCCCACATCCCAACCAATTGCATCAAATGTAAGGGATGTTTAGCACTAAAAAACTTGGGTACCCATAAGATATTGGGACCAAATGCTTTGAGGTATTATCTTAGTATAAATAGTATGCTTGGAGGTCGCCCTTGGAACCCGAGGAGTGGATAAAGGATAGAAGGTATGATCTAAAACACATGACGTGGTAACCGAAAGCTCTTCTCAAGATACAAGGATACAATGGATTGAGGTAATGTCAATTTTTGGTTAGCAATATTCGCTATGGTAAATCTTTAGAAAAATGTACGATTTTGAATTGGACTCTTTATCGTACTATGCTATATATAATATATATAATATAAATATATAATAAGATAATATCAATAATAGAAAGAGTAAGAATTCCGTAAGGCTTTTGAATGGATAATCACCTTTTGACCAAAGCAAAATCCTATAAAAACACCTTCCCGGGCGTGTGCCCAACGAGATGTTGAATGGAAAATCGAGGTACCGTGTGTGGAATAATGCTTGAATAATCACAAATTGGATTAGGTTTTCTATTTCTTACAAATAAATACACAAACAAGTAAAGGCAAACCTAAAACGAAAGCAATTAAAGCCTAAACACGAAAAACGTTAACGGGATTCAAATCCCGTTTTTAAAAAAACAAATTCTACAAATTTAACCCTACGAAAGCAAAATTAATTTTTAAACAATCTAAATGATAAAGAAAATTAAAAAACAAAGAAATTATATTTTTTTCACTTTTATATTTTTTTATTATGAATTAAAAATGGATTTAATCTAAAAAATTAATAAAAAATACTAAACTAATTTGAAAATTTCTAAAAAAAATTGGTGAAATATACTTTGCACTATGTAAACCTAAGAAAAAATAAGACGGGGTGAACAACTTTATAGGATAAGCTGTTATTAAGCTCAAAAGGGCTTATAGCTTAAATGGACTAAAAAGGGTTAAATATTTAAAGTGTGCAAGCTAAAACGGAAAAGACCCAAGGGCACGTTTGGTGGTGTGTGTCTGCTGTGTTAAATGTGTTGGTTTTAAAGGTTGAGTGGGTTGAGTGTCAGGGTTCGACCCCATGCCACCCCTGACTTTCCTACTCCTTTTTTTTAGTTTGAAAATTTGCTTTTTGAAAAAGCTTTACAGACTGAAAATAAGCAATTTTGAAACAATTTTATAAAAACTTTAAAATAAGCTAGAAATAAGCAAAAACAGTTTAAACTTAAAACACTTAATACTAAACTGACTTGACTTTTTAAAACTAAATAAGCTACCTAAAAGACCAAATAAACTCAAACAGCTAATTCACTATCCCTAATAAGCACTAGTGAACTAAAATAAGCTAATCCTAATAAGCCATAATGCTCTAAATTCTTAATTACCTTTTTTGCTAAAACTGGTATTGAAACAGCATGAGTGGGTACTTTTGAGCTTATTTTTAAGCACTGAAATGGATCCTTATGGCTTAATGACTTGCAACACCTTAAAACTTATCCTATAAGCTACAATAATCAGCAAACCAAAATCATTTTGAATTAGATGAGAGCTATTAAAAAATGCGTATGATAAATGCCACTTTAAAACTCAGGTATATACTGAGTTTTCAAATTTTTGAAAAGACAATAGGGGCATTCTGCAGGCATATTTAAGCTAAGAAAATTAAGTCTAGAATATAAAATAAGCTTAAAATAAATAAAGTACTATGTCTAAAAGAGCTTATGCAATGAATTTAATAACCTTAGACTAGACTTTAAACTTATCTAAATTCGAGATTATAAAGTAGACTGATTAAGCTTTTATTAATTTATGCAAATGCTTTGACAGTTTTAAGCTTAAAATCACAAGACACATGCACACCTAACCTAAAGCTATTCTACTGCATTGTTAATAAAAAATAAGCATGCTAACAACTCCAAAATGGCCTTAATTTTTTTCAAAAAAAAAAAAAAATCTAAACAAAACTAAGCTAAACTATAAAGCGTAAACCTACAGATTCAACTATTGAGTTTACAAAAACTAAAATTCAATTTAAAACTTTGAAAACTCTTGAAACCAGATTCAAAAACCTTAATATAGATTAACCAAGTGAGTCTGAAACCATTCTGGGTCAAACAAATACTAACATGGGTTAGTGCTGTTTGAACCAATACCCCTTTAAAACTTTGTTTTTAGGCATTTTTAACTTGATAAAAGGCTATTTTAAGCTAAAATTTGCATAAACCAGATAATTTTTAGCTTAATACAAACCTAATGAACAACTTTTAACAACTAAATAAGCCAGAATAACAAGATTCACAACTATGCTACTTTATAAGCTATTTAAGACAGATTTTAAGAAAAACTTAAACAAATAAATTTTAAACTACAACCTAAAGTATTTAAGGCATAAAATCATCTATAATAAGGCAGATACAAACAAGCAATAAGCACAATAAGCCAGAAATAAGCAGATTTAATTTTTTAAGCTACAAATGACTTTTGAGAACTTACAAAGGTCCAGAGCTTTTGTGAAGGATTCAAGCACTCAAATCAGCTTATAGCCAACCTATAGCTTATCTACATAAGCACTAACCCATGGCCATCCATTATACACCATGCTCCAAGTGACATTTTGACAAATTCTTTGATTTTTTTCTTTTTGGTTGAAAGATCTTTAATAATCTCACAAACATGTTAAAGCTTGGTAAGATCCAAGAAACAGCTTAAGTAACAAGGAAACACAACTTTTGGGAGCTTATTTAAAAAGTTTTTATTATCATAAATGCTTTTAATCTTATAATACAGAATTTAACTTAAAACTTAAATTTTTCATTAAAACTTAAAAGAGTACAGCTTTAATGTTTAATAATCTAAAAACAAACTTAATTTAAGCTGAAAATTAAACTAGATTAAAACTACATGCCTCTAGGGCTTACAAAAGGGTCCTATTTATATAGAATTCTTCAAGTCTTGGGTTCTTCACTTGTGCTACTTCTGTGAGTGAGCCAGGAGGTGTGCTTGTTGTGTGAGTAAGTCCCAAAGTTCATCAAAGCCCTTCATTTTGAGTGCTCACCAAGTCCATCAATCATAGCCATCCATTCTTTGTCTTCATTCCTTGACGAATGGTGTTGTTTAGGATTGCCAAGGTGGAATTGTTGTTTTATGAAGTGGGGTTGAGGTGGGGGTGATGTTTTTGTCGTGGGGTTGCAGGGGGTGCAGGGAGGAAGACACAAATATGGTAAAAAAGGCGCGAAGGTTTGAAGTGGTGGTTTGGTACTGTTTGGGTGATACAGGGTATAAGTTTTAGGAAGTGGCAACTTTGGTCCCATCACGTTCCTCGTGATAGGTTGTGTTTGACCGTTGTCCTTTCGGTGTAATGTTTGGGGATTTTCAACTTCAGTCCCTGAAGTTGAATTGTTGTGTTACAACTACAGTCCTTGTAGTGAAATAAGTTTGTGGGTTGGTAGAAATGGCCCCTTAGGTTGTATAAGGTTATAAGGTTTGGGCTTTTTGCTTTGTATAAATAGTTTAATGGGTTGACCCGGCCCATTAGATAGGTGCGGGTGGGCCCATTAAGTATTTCTTCGGTATCAGCTTCGTCTTTGACTTTTAACTTTGTCGGGGTTGACTTTTTGGTTGACTTTGACTTTGACTTTTTGACTTTTCACGCTCTTCAATTCTTTGCTAGGGTTTGTCATTTTGGCTTCGTTTTTGTCTTTTCTTGTATCTGTTTCCCTGCACAATTCTAAAGCAAAACACAACAAATACAATGTTATTTTTTGTTGTTTTGGTCATTAGGTCGTTTGTATATGCAAAATGTATTGTGTTATTAAGCACATACCAAAATCCCCCATATTAAGATATTGTTGTGTCCTCACGCAATGCCATAAGTAAACACTTAAGAAAACTAAGAATATCAATCCCCCTCGACTAATTACCTCAAAAAGTAGCTAAGTGTTCATCGAGGGGAATTAAAGAATCAATAGCTTTGAAAAGCCCCTTTTTTACCATTTGTTTTTTTTTACACTTACTACCACATATAATTTTTGGTATTTTTCCTTTTTATCATTTTTTGTTACTTTTCATTTCATGCACTAACTAAAATATTTTGACTTTGTTATTATTTTCATAACTTTAGGGTCACGGAATAAGATGCATTTCAATCCTAAAATGCCCAAAAAGGATAAATTCATCGTCCCCGACTTTTCACTCGTCCCAAACCAAGCTCAAAAACGAAATCACCGTTAAATATAAGTTAAGATGCTAACACTACTCATATTTGCAACTTGTAAACTTTTCACTCCCGACAATTATTATATATTATGTTAGTGTGCTTATTTCGAATTTCAACCATGGATCAACCTTTTTAAGAAAATTGCAATATTTCTATTGCTTTACGTTCCACCCAAGAATTATGATTTTGAAGGCGAGATCATTCCATGTAGCGACTTTCTTCTCGGCACATCCCAGCCGAGACCGGCTTAGGTGACCAGGCTTTTGACACCCCACAGAGAATAGTATCGGAACTCACGGACCTTCGGTTTCAAAAATTCTTAGGCTTCCCGTTAATAAAACAATTCATTTAGAAAAACCACAATCTTAAAACGAATTAGTCTTAGTTCAAAAGCATATTTGAATTTAAGAAAAAGAGATTTTCCCTATATTTATTAAATCACATATATCACACTTGTCATAATTATACTTTTAACAAAGGAAATCATCGACCTTTTAGAAGGCTGCAACATCGGTTGTGAGCCGGCAATATGCAGCAAACTTTTATCAGTCTCAGATTATTATTCTCACTATGAGCCTTCTTTAGAAGGCTGCAACATCGGTTGTGAGCTGGCAAAATACAGCAAACTTTTATCTGCCCACAGTTTATAATTATTACTCATTATTTATTTTTTTTATTTTTTTTTGCATTTTATATTACCACGATATATAGAGAAAACTTCTTTTTAGAAAATTTAAGTATAAATTTGAACTAAGACTAAATAAATTAATGTTGTCGACTACATTAATAAAGCTTCAATATCAAAAATTGTTGATTTAAGTTTAATTTTCGAAAATAGCACGTATTATTAGTCCGGTTAGGAGCTTATGGGAGAAAAAGCCACAAATTACACTTATGAGCTTGTAAGATTTCCAAATAATCCTTGTTTAGCATCTAACTCATAATTAACTCTATCATTTCTCGTTCTTCGCAAATTTAAAATCTTTAATAAAAATATCCGCGAATGCTTAGTCTAAAAGTTAAGGGACAAGCTAGAGCTCAACACGCTCGATCGAGTCAAAATTTATTTTTATTCTACCCAGCAGGATAGTCAACATTGTGATAAAACACTTATTTTGTTTTTGAAAAATTTTAAATTTTTTCATTTTTTTTTGGAATTTTGGTGGTAAAAACGGGATTACGTGAAAACAACGGCTGCAGGCACAATCAAATCGATAGATCCCCCCCCCATACTAGAATTGAACATTGTCCTCAATGTTTTAAGAAGGGTCTCTACGTAAATCTAAAGCCGTTTATTAAGTGTGCACAAAGATAAACGTTAGTCGATAAGATTGGATATTGGATTCCCATAATGAAGCTGAGGATTGAAGCTCGAGTGAACGAAGGACAAAACCATGAGCACGAGAGGCTTCAAAATCAGGGGCAATCCTAGACAGACATCACAAAACACAAACCACGAGAAAGGAAGAGGCGAGCCTCCTCACAACACACTTATTCATTACTATTATTATAATTATATTAGGATAAGCATGGGTTGCCACCCACGAAGCGCTTATTTTTGTTAACCGAGCCTTGAGCATGACTCGATCCCCCATACTTGAGCTGGTCAAGGAGGATAGAAATGGAGAAACAGAACATCCAAGATAGGAATGTTCCCTCCATAGATCATCATCGGGCTTTCAGAAAAATCAGAAATGGTCTTTGAAGGATTAAAGCCCCGATGAGATAAGAGATGAGGAGAAAGGGTGGGTGGGGTGGTTAAAACATTAGGCACATGAACATAAAGTTCTCTTGTCGAATTATCAGAAATGTCATCCACCACTTTTGTAAAAACTCTCGTATCGGGCTCAAAGTAAATTCCATCATCCGGCGGTTTTGCAGGAGGACGAGGGGATGATGGAACATCAAAATGAAATGACTCATTTCCATGAAGTGAAGGGGAATCATTGCTAAGCAATTCTTCAAGGAAAAGGATATCCCCTTCAGAGTCATAGTCATCATTCTCAATGCCCGGTGGCATCGAGTCATCCGGAGTTAGAAATAAATCGATCTCCTCCATAAGAGAGTCATTATCCTCCACGGGGATAGGAGATGGAGAGAAAGATTCGATTATAGCATCAGAATTTTCAGAATTGAATTCTTCCGGGGGTCGAGGGGATGAATTATCATACAACAATTTCTCAACAAGACGAATTCCTTCCTCAAGTTCAAAGTCGGCTTCATTAATTCCCGGTGGAATTAAATCAATATGAGCGAGTTCACCGGAGAACTCCTCGAGAAGAGAATCAAACTTAGGAGAAGAAATAATCAAAGTGTCTCGATTAAGCAAAGATTTTATAAGATCAGACTCGGCATTAAAGTGATGCGGATCTATCTTAGTAGAAATGATTTCTTCATTAAAAAGAGGGTTTGAATAAATTTCCTTCGGAACGTCCTCATCCGAATATAACTTGTCATCACTAGAGGAGAAATCGTTGTCAGCATCAAAGAGAGGATTAGAGACAGTTGTAAAATCATCACAAACGGGCACATCACACTCACTTTCGATATTGGATAAATCCTCAGACTCACTAGGGGTTAGGACAAGGTTCTCAACACTAGACTTTATTAATTCGTCCGATTCTGTTTCTAGAATAGTGCTAAGATGCTCATCCCCCATACTTAGAGAGTCCGTAATTAGAAAGTCGGGTGTGATTGCATCAAACGAAGTTCTTTCAAGAATTTGTGGAATTCTTTTAATTTCATCCGGAAGAAGTTCCTCGTCGTCATCACCATCATAGAAAATGTCGTGATTATGATAGATACGTCGCGTAAGCTCGGAAGGATTAGTAATAATAGTAGCACTTTTGGTCAAATGAATAGTATAAGTAGTAGACGGAGTGTTAATATTATCATAGTCAGCATTGTAAAAATATGAGACGGGTGAAGGCTCGAAAGGATTAGCTGCATGTTCTTCAGCTAACAATTCTTGTTTTTCCTCATCTTGTAAAAGAATAGCCTCTTGCTCATATCGTTGACTCATTATTTCACAATAGGACTGCATCATTGTTTTTAATTCCTAGATACTTATCTCTTCAGGAGGTTGATGAACGACGGGATACTGTGGGGGTAGGAATTGGTCAAAACTGGAAGAATTAGAATTATAGAAATTTTGGTTCATCGGTTGACACTGGAAAGTCTCATGAGGACCCTCGCAGTTCTCATAACAAAGAAATTGTTGTGGAAAACTTGGTGAAGTTTGTGGAAAATCATCAAAGTTTTAATTGAAACATGGGTCCTGATTGTAGACAAACGAGACTTGAGGTGGACAATCGTAACCATAATGAGCATCGTTCCCACATAACTAACAAGAATACTTCTGGTACTAGGGTTGTGGAGGATAGTCGGAAAGATTTTGAGAATCATCGAAAGAATTCGGATTTGGATCATAAGCGAATGAATTTCCAGCTCTCGAAGCGCAAAATGAACAAAATCCACCGTTTAACGGGTCTTCACACCCGCAACAAGTGACTGGCTTTCCATCTCCATAAGTGCAATTTAAACAAATTCCATTTATAAGATTAACACCACACTGCTGGCACGTACATAGATAACAATAAAAGCCATCACATGGTTGTCCACACCCCACACACTCACGTTGGTTATACGAAGACATGTCGAAGAATTAAACGGATAAGAGGGTAAAGAAGATAAGAATTAAACGAATAAGAGGATAGAGACGATTATTTATAGCAAAATACATAAGAAAGAAAAAAATATTTTTGGTAACTGATAATCGATGGTAGCTCTTTAGAAAACGCACAAAGAAGCGGAGGAGCGGGTAAGCGCGAAGCTATTAAAAACCTTCTCCTTTAGGGTCGAAGTTCGTAGGATCGACCCTCCTTATACCTCTCTTATAGTTTGTAATCTAAAGGTGAGCCGAAATCACAAGTGACACAACGGTTGATCATCACGAAATTTAAACCGAAGGTTCTACACACATATATCTACAATCTGACCGGAGCGATCGTCAAGATAAGCTTTTGATAAAAAGTTATGCTATGACGAATTTGGCTGCAAAAAAGGTATTATTATTAAGTTTTGTTTTGTGATTCAAGAATGAAAGCTTTGAGATTCGTAATATGTTATGAAGAGGATAGTTGTCAGCAAGCTGCTAATTACATCTGGTAATAATAACGAGTGAATATTATTATTGTTTTGACTGGCTTTGGTGAGGAGGTCCGACGTACGTGACTAACAATGAACCCTAGCTGAGATGTAGTGAGCACGACTTGGAGGAACTAGATCGACATGATTATTGCAAGTCGAATTAGTTTTCATGATTGATTTCATGAAGCACGACATATTTAAAGAACAACAGATATTGTGTGATTATGACAACAGTACAAAGCTGCCACAAGGACTTGATGGCTGTTCAATGGTACAATATTGCTCGCTGTCAAGGTTAAGGTTAATGTTTTCTTGGCTGCGTGGTGTTACAACAGGAAATATCAGGGTTCCCAAAAGTTCCCAACAAACCCTAAAAAAAGTCGTGGTTAATGTAAATGAACCATGAAGTACGGTTTGTCATGGTCTTTAAAGCTGCCAAGGATTCACATTTGTTGATGCTGCCAATGCCGATTTGTGCAAGCACAGCTGCCAAGGACGTGAACAAGAGGACAGCACAAGTTTGTTTTGTTTGCTGGTATAATGGACCACAAGAAAGAGTACTACTGATTCGGACCAACAATGGGTTGTATTGATCATTCTTAAGTTAGTACCGATAGCTTTGTGTTTGTACCACTGGTACATATGTTAGTACTGATGATTTATAAGCTTAGTACCACTGGTAATACTAGGGTCAATCTTGGTACTGCTCGTGGTCACATATGGTACTGTTGTCTTGTTTGCTGCTGCTTATGACGAGTATGTACTACTCTCTGCCAAGTGCCAAGAGAATTGCGAGTTTGATTGGCTGCTTGGTGCTCGTGGTCAGTTCAAGTTTGTACCGGTGGTTACTTGGACTTTGTACCGCTTCTTCTACTTTGTACCGATGGTTAGTGACTGAAACAGAAATAGATTGGTGACAGATTATGTGTCACTAATTATAATAGGAGGAAGGAGCATAGCTTTGGTGACAGTTTTGCAAAACCACTCATATCATGCACATACTCCATTTTCTCAATCCAACGAGTAAGAACTACAACACCTCCCTTACCATCATATTCAACCCAAAATCACCTTCACTTCAACATGGAGACCAAGAAAAATAGATGAGGAAAAAATGATAAGAATTGTAGAGATAGGTTGGAGAGAATTTTAGAGAGAGAAAAACAAGAGTTGGTTAATTCATACAAGTGAAAAATAACAAATGAGAATCAACACCCTCTCCATCCTTGGAGAGGGGTATTTATACTAGACCATGAGGCTTGCATGCCTATGGGCTTTCTATGGGCCGGGCTTAGGATAACTTGGGCTTTCGCCCGATACACGTGACCGATTAGATTACATAAAGAGCCCGTTTACCCTTCTAGCCTATTACAACGTATAATTAATTAAGTGACCGAGACCTAATATAATGAACGAACTTCATTGTTCGACTCAATATTTTGAGGCTAACACATCTACATGTACCACTTAAGGGGAAGTGTTCACAAGTTGCTTAACTACAAAAGACCCCTATTAGATGATTACAAAAAGAGGAAGAAGACTATATGATTTGCAGCTTACTTATGAGTGGTGACATGTACAAGAAGATCTTAATTCAAGGGGAAGCTTTGAAGATTGTTTCATACATGAAGATTGTTTTGTAATATCAAATAGGGGAAGAATGAAAGGATTTGAGATTTGATGATTACAAAACCACATATGAAGAAAAGAAGAAAGATGAAACAACAAGGACTTAATGTGTAATATTAAGTTAGCTTCTTATCAAAGCTAGGTTTTCTTGTAAACCCTAGCCTCTCTAGTATATAAAGAGAGGTAGGGGCATTTAGTTTAGTATCCATCATAGTTAGAACTCTCCAATGAGAGTCTAATAGGATACTATATCAAAAATAATACCTTTTCTGCAGCCAAATTCGTCATAGCATAACTTTTTATCAAAAGCTTATCTTGACGATCGCTCCGGTCAGATTGTAGATATATGTGTGTAGAACCTTCAGTTTAAATTTCATGACGATCCAACGGTTAACGAATGAGTTATGACCGTTTTACCATGGCTGCCCAGAAAAATCCGAACTTAGAAACCTTTTTAGGGTTTCTTCTTCGTTCTTCACCATAAAACCTTGTAGATCCTAGATATCGAGAGCCACCCGCTCTGATACCACATGTTGAGAATCGATTTGCTCATCTAGGATGTTAATAACAATGATTAAATAACACGCAGCGGAATAATAAAGAACATAATCAATGTTATGAACAAGGTTTTTATTCATAAACTAACTAATACATATAGATGTTGATCATTCATCTATTACTATGCTAACTAATATACACACACGTGTGTTCTTCTGTTAGACTCTCATTGGAGAGTTCTAACTATGATGGATACTAAACTAAATGCCCCTACCTCTCTTTATATACTAGAGAGGCTAGGGTTTACAAGAAAACCTAGCTTTGATAAGAAGCTAACTTAATATTACACATTAAGTCCTTGTTGTTTCATCTTTCTTCTTTTCTTCATATGTGGTTTTGTAATCATCAAATCTCAAATCCCAACAATACGTTTTTTTAAATGAGGCTATATACGTTTTTATTCAAAAGCTGATGCTATACGTTTTTCAAATTATCAATTATCAATATGTGTTTTCAAGATTTCATGCATTAAATTTTCAACATTTCCTAAAATTAGCAATTTTTCAACTTTCAAGAGAATTCTAAATCTCCTTTATAAGGAGTATAAATAGATTAAATAGGTTAACATGTTGATTTGAATTTCAAAAGCATTGGTGGATAACTAAGGAAATGATTTATCATTCAAAATTATTATTGTAAAAAATCAGGGATGTTTGTTACAGTTTCAAAAAGGATTTTCGGTCTTCTTATTCAATGTTTAATATTCTTCAAACTTTCCTAATTTAAGCCATTATATTTATCAAACTATCCTTAATTAATTGATTTTTAAATTTTGAAAACCATTGAAAATTTAATGGCCGGATGTTATTTTTTGTGAAAATTAAATGCCAAGATGTTAATTAAATAGGCAGATGTTAGGTTTTGTGAAAATTAAATGCCAGAATGTTATTTTCAATGTGGATCGTTGACTATTTAATCTTTTTCACGTGTCATTGTTTGGTAATTTTGGGCCAAGATTAGATTTTTAAAACTCTCTTTTATATAAGTTATATATAGATAGATAGATATAGATATCTATTTTTTTATTATTAGTTTAAAATATATTTGGGTTATTTGTTTAAGTAGATTATAAGGTAACTATTGTATAAAAGAAAATGGTTTTTTTTACGTGAAACACATATTTAATCGTTTCAGAATATAATAATAAGTACGATCTAATTAAAAGTTATTCACAATACAAAGTGTAATTCTTTAAAGGTGTATATAATTTATGAAATTTGTACTGTTGACAACTGAACTTACTTGTCATACATATGTTTTATAAAAAATACATACCAATATTCTATATCAATGCTAATGTATAAATCTTGAAATAATGAGTCAGATCCTATTAATTTTGTAGCGATGATTCAACAACGGAAATTTTCGTTGATTTTGACCGACACTAAAGTTACCAATGCGGTAACATGCTCCTTCATCCAGTAAAAGTTGAAACTTGTTGATCTGTTCGTTCTTAGCAGTAGCGTGAACCCGATTACCCTGCATTATATATGTATATCATTTGCATAATGCTACTGTAAAACAATTATTAAAAAAAGAATTTATAGACTATATGAATTGTAAAAAAAGATTACTTGTTGATCTTGCAATACGCAGTCTAAACTCCAGACCTCATTGGGTTTTCCTATGGGGTGAGACTTCAATGTCATCAAGCATCAGATCCATTTCCAAAACTAAAGTCATGTTCATCTCCATTGCTTTTGCTACAAACACAAAGAAAAGATTAGTGTTTCATATATAACCTTAAAATACGAATGCGAAAATTGAATAGACAGAATATTATAGATCCAATAGCTAACATTAACTACGTGTGTATTAATTTAAAGAACAAAAGATGGGAAAAAGTGAGTGCTACTGTGTGTATGTGCCTGTATTTATAATCTATTGAATAGGTTAACATGTTAATTTGACTTTCAAAAGCATTGGTGGATAATTAAGCAAATGATTTATCAGTCAAAATTATTATTGTAAAAAATCAGGGATGTTTGTTACAATTTCAAAAAGGATTTTTGATTTTCTTATTCAATGTTTAATATTTTTGAAACTTTCCTAATTTAAACCATTATATTTTTCAAACTATCTTTAATTAATTGATTTTTAAATATTAAAAACCATTGAAAATTAAATGTCTATTTTTTATTATTAGTTTAAAATATATTTGGGTTATTTGTTTAAGTAGATTATAAGGTAACTAGCCGGGTACCCGCTCAATGCGGCGACAGGTACCCTTTGACCATATTTTGCGGCAAGCAAATGTTATCTGGCTAAGCGTTTTTCTAATTAAAAAATAAAGAATCTCTGCAGTAAGTACCAGTAAGAGTTGAGGAGTAAAAGTGAGGGTATATTGAGAGACTATTTTTGCTGTAACAAAAAACATTTGTGTGTGGTAGATATGAAATGGTTTGTGTAGATTTATATTATGGATGCGGTTACACATTTTTAATAATCATTATTGATAGTAATGATTTTAAGCGGTTACACGTTTCTAATAATTATTGGAGGCCGTTACAATGATGGTTTAAGCGGTTACACATTTTTAATGATACTGCTTATTCTTTTTTTGAGATTTGGAAATGATAAACTTGGACAAATTCAATAATTATTTTTAATAGTGAATAATCACTACATAATAAAAAGAAAAAGAAGAAAATTACTGTAGAACGTAAATAGTAGTTAAGTAAAATGAACAATTCCAAACACCTCAATAATCACAAATCAAATATTAAAATTCTAACAATTCGACAAATAAAACCCCAAACGGGTTATCATCATCATCATCGATCATCAATTCAAAACTACAATCACCAAATCACTAACATAACATGATGAAAAAAAACTAACTAAAAATCTCAGCCACTTCATCAAAAGTTAATAGATTCAGGATCACGGATGCTTTGCAGATCAATCATTAATTCATAAAACTCTATCCCTAAAAAAATCCAAATCCATCAAACCTTAGCATTTAACATCAATGATGTAAGCCCTCAACATTTCTTGAAATCATCCTTGCAACAATTAACCATGATGTCATCAAACAGTTTAACAAAATCATCCAAATCAAACATCTTAAACCCTCTTCATTCATCTCCAAAACCTTCATCACCTTTTTTTTTAAATGACATCATTGGAATAAGAAGACCTCCATTTCTTTGGTACCTGTATTCCTTTTCTGCTTTGGTACCCGTATTCCTCCAAAGCCATGATCATTAGCTTGGCAGACGGCGGAGACAATGGCGACGGTAGCGGCTGACGGCACATGATGTTGGCAAAGGTGGCGGCAGAACTAAACGGTAGTAGCGGCAAAATCTGATATGTAAGGCGGTGGAATTTGGTGGTCTGAAGAAAGAAAGAGAAAGGTGTTTGTGTTTTTAAGAGATATAAAATAGAGAGATGAAAATGGTGTAATGAATTTTGTTAGTGTATTAGGTTTTTATACTCGTATTTGAGTTTGTTGTTTACACTTAAATGATGTTTAATAGACCTTTACAAATGGAACACATAATGCAGCAGTTACAATTTGACTGAATTGATGACAATATCAATGTTAGCAGTTACAACTTGACTGTATTAAAAAACCTATATGGGCCGTTACAACTTTACCATTTAATTGGTTGTTACATGTTTTGGGCTGTTACAAGTTTTGGCTATTAAAGGATTTTAAAGGCTTTTAAATGTATATGATGAACATTTTCTAATGGTTTTACATCTTTCCTAATAAAGTAATCTTTTTTACTTATTTTTTTAAGACTTCTAAATATAGATGGGCTAAATGATTTATTAGGGGTGTTCAAAAAAACCGTGAAACCGACGAACCGAGCCGAACCGCTCAATCCGAAACCGAAAAAACCCGAAACCGAAGAAACCGAAACCGAAAAAAACCGAAACCGAAAAAACCCGCTTATAATGGTTCGGTTTCGGTTTTTACTTTTAGATATCCGCGGTTAACCGAACCGAACCGTGCATATTATACATGATTATTTTCTAACTAATATTCAAATAATTGTACAAGTATTAACCGATTATTGCAATACTTTTATTGTATAACGACTTTTTCGCTCGTAAAGTAAACATTTGTAAAAATCTGTGTGTGAAAATTGATTAATGTGATCGTAATCTATAACGTCGAGTAATATTTTTTGTTAATACGTTATATATGAATATTTGAATGCAATTATTGTAACGAAATACTTAAGTTTTATATGACTTTTAAATTCAACGTCATTTAATTTTACTAGAAATACATTTTATGTTCTAGACTATGTTATTTTTTATACGGTTAAACTCTATTAAACGTCAAAAACGGTTAACCGTGACCCGAACCGCGGGTAACCGCTCACTTCGGGTACCCGCATGTCCGGTTACCCGCCTAGTACGGTTCGGCGACGGATAGTAAAATTAATTACCCGCCCCGCGACGGATAGTTTAAATCTTCCAACTAACCGAACCGAACCGCCCCGTGAACACCCCTATTTGAAGACCACGAAAGTAGATTGTTGCCAAGAAAAACACAATAACCGGAGGTAGATCGACGTGTAGTGGGGCACCCAGCCCAATCTGCATCAGAATAAGCAACCAAAGAAGATGTGGTGGACGAAAATAGCTGTAATCCATAGATTAGGGCAATTAGTACCGAATATACGCTATATCCGATTCGAGAGCAGAGAAATGAGGGCCTCTCGAGGATCTGCATGTAGAGACAACTGCTGCACAGCATAAGATCTAATCAGGTCGAGGTGAAAGTCAAATACTGAAGGGCCCAGCAATGACTGCGATATATAGTAGGATCCAGACATTCTCATTAGGATCACCATCAGCAGGAAAGCTCTAGAATCCGTGTCAACTGGAGTATGACCAGGGATACAACGTGAGCATGCCAGCACGCTAAGTAGCTCAGAAGCATACTTCTGCTTGAATGAGAGAAAATACCGACGTAATTGCGAGTCACAGAAATACCCAAAAAATAATCTAGCGAACCCAAATCAGTCATAGAGAACTCGGCATGTAAAGTGGCAATAATACTCTGAAGAAAAGTTGTAGAAGAAGCAGTCAATATAATGTCATCAACATACAAAAGCAAGTAAGCTGTATCGGACCCCCGCCTGTAATAAATAGGGCATGTGTCACATATGCTTATGATAAACCACTGAGCTGATATGCTGCAAAAATCTCTGAAACCATGCCTGAGGGGCTTGCTTAAGCCCATATAGAGATCGCTGTAAATGACAAACATGATCAGGATGTTGTGAATCCCGAAACCTAGGAGGCCGCTGCATGTAAACAGTCTCGGATAATGAACCATGTAAAAAAGCATTCTTGACATCAAGCTGATGAACCAAGTGCCAATGTTGAGAAAGAGCAAGGCTAAGTACCATACGAATAGTAGCCGGTTTAACAACCGGGCTAAAAGTCTCATCAACATCAATACCATGTAAGCTGAGTGCTGCCATTGAAACAGCGAGCCTTTGTAAAGATGAAGAAGTGCCATCAGCATTATATTTAAGCCGAAATAAAAGCCATAAGGATAACGAACTATGTTCGCTCCGTCCGATGGTCGTGGCACAAGAATTCCATAGTTTTATTTTTAATTTAAAGCATTATATTCATCAAGCATAGCGATGATACAATGCGCGGTCTTGAAAAAAGCATGGTTGTAGTGACTTTGGAATTGGGGATAATAGTTGAACAGCATAAAGTATATCGTTGAGTAGGATGATTAGTACCAACACTGGTAACGATGTGACCATGGAAGTGAGTCGAAGTGGATCTGCGGTTGGGGTTGAGTTGGTAGCAGAGGCGTGAGGAACAGGGGGAGGAGTGGGTGTATACTGTTTGTGGAGGGTTAGAAGATTTAGGTCGTGGGTGTCTGGGTTAGTAGGGGCGGAAGGATGTGGGCTGCTAAAATTGGAGTGATTATGTGGGGACTGATTTGGTTGGTCGTGGTCAGTGGCACGTGGGCGGAAGTGGAAGTGGTTTGTGGTGAGGGAGATGTGGGTTGTCGAGTTGCGGCAACCGGGGAAGAACCAACAGTGGGCATATTATAGAGCATATATTTTTGTATTAAATTAGGATCGGTATCAAGGAAATTGTATGGTGGTAAGGCATCGGGAGTCATAGACCCAAATTCGCAAAAGAACGTTATTATCAAAAGTCACGTGAAGAGATGAATGATTTTATCCGTATTTAAGTCAAGACACAGATACCCACGATGATTCGTGGGGTAGCCAAGAAAAATTGAGGGAGTAGCACGGGGTTCGAGTTTATGATTGGTGTGAACATGTGGGTAGAAAGAAAACCGAATACACGAAGATCGGGTAATAAGGTGTTGTTCTTATAAAGAGAGGTATGTGGTATCTCATTGTTAATCGAGTGGATGGAAGAAGGGTTTAAGAGCATGTTGCGGCCATGATGAAGGGCTTCAACCCAAAAGGTAGGGGTAGACATTAAGTGTGCTTGAAATAATAAGGTACGGATGAGGTTGTTAATTGTACGTATCATGCGTTCCGACTTGCCATTTTGTTGAGATGTTTTGGGACAAGAGAAACGAATGGTAATACCATTGGTGGCAAATAATTGGTGTAAGGCATTGTTGTCAAACTCACCTCCATGATCACATTGCAAGGATTTAATATCACACTGAAACTGATTTTTAACAAAAGCACGGAAATGAATGAATTTAGACAATGCATCAGACTTATTACGAAGAGGATACACCCACAAGTAATGCGAAAAATGATCTAAAAATAAAACATAGTATTTAATGCCTGAAACACTCGAAAGTGGAGAAGTCCACAAATCTGAGTGAATAATGTCAAAAGGAGACTTAACAACTGTTTCAGAAAGCGAAAAAGGAAGTCGCACGTGCTTGCCAAGCTGACAAGCATGACAAAGCACAGTGGACTTAGTCTTATTACAAGAAATCAGATTATTAGAAACTAAATGACGTAACACTTCACTTCCAGGATGACCCAGTCGTTGGTGCCACGTCTGCTGACCGACCAAAAAAGCTTGAGGATATGACGGAGATGTGACATGATAGAGATCACCCGTGCTGTCACATCGGAGTAGAATTTGACGGGTCCAGTAATCCTTAACAGAAAAACCAAACTCATCAAATTCAATGGTACATTTATTATCTCTAACGAACTGTCTGACCGAAATTAAGTTTTTAACAATGTTGGGTGTTATGAGTACATTATTTAGGTGAAGAGGTCTGTAAGGAGTAGGTAAAGTGTTATGGCCCGTGTTGGTGACTGGAATGGATTTCCCGTCACCAACAAGAACAGATGGATACATGCAAGAATTAAAAAGAGTACTTAAATTAGTGGCATTAGAGTTAAGATGAGACGACGCACCAGTATCCATGTTCCAATTTGCATCTGTTGGATCCCGAAGAGTCATGGTATTAAACGCTCATTGATGGGGAGTGGACGCAGTTGCGGGGTAGTGGGTGGCTATGGGCGCAGGGGCAGCTGTGGACAGCGCGGTGGCTATGGGTGGGCGGCAATCAGGTGTGGCTGCAGGGGTGCGAGGGGGTAGGGGCAAAAAAGACGTTTCTTGACAATTGCTGGAGTCGAACCTTGTCAGTACCCGGAGAGGAGATAGTACTGGCTGATGTGGGTTTAAAGGCTTGTTGGGTCGGTCTGTTGACCAGACTGGAAGCCTGGTGGAGCTGTGAGCCGAGATTGGCCTGATAAGCCATTGAAACCAAATTGGGCCAACATGGTTTGTTGGGCTTGTAAGAGTTGTAGAAGCTGCTGTTGTTGTGATACATTCAACCCACCAGATTGAGATCCAGCATGCATGGGTAAAGTCCCGTGTGTGCGGATGAGTTATAGAAATTATTACGGTTGCGGAGGAGTACCTGTGGAACGAGAGGCCGTCATGAACAGGGAATCGACAGCATTTCGCCCAATCGGACAAACGCACGTCCAAAATTACGACACACCTCACGTATTATGGTACGGTTGTCCCGTTCACGATTGTTCCATCTTGTTTGATTACGACTTGATGCTTCAGCCAATAGCACTTGAGGAGCACTTGAAGTAGTGCCAGTATGGAGTATAGAAGACCGAGAATAAAGCCTCAGCTCCTCTGTTGCCACCATCGATCGAACAATAGCCAAGTCAGGGAAAGGATCCTTGTGTGCTATGATTTTGTAGGCGAGACTCCCATATTTGTCACTTAAGCCGTTGATGGCGTATGTGACTACATCGTCATCAGACATATCCGAACCTAAATCAGTAAGAAGGGTGAGGATAGCTCGATCTTTGAAAAAGTATTCATCAGCAGTTTTTGGTCTCCCATTTGAGGATGACCGTAATCTCCTTTTAAGGAGATGGTCGCGGGTGCAGTTTTTTGTCTTGGAACATGGTATTCAAGGTATCCAAGCGGCTTTAGCCGTTTTAGGATTTGCTTTAATCAACCTCTTTCGAAGGGTCGAAGAGAGGGTGAGAAAGATCCAAGATTTGACGATGGAATCAGCCGTGATCCATTCGTCCGTTGGTGGAGTCGACGTCGAGGCCTCGGTGACAGGTTCTTCGATGTGCTTTAGGACACCGAAGTTGCTACAATGGCCTTTGAAAAAATAACTCCATGTGGAGTAGTTTGATTCAGCGAGATCCAGCTTCTCAGGAATGAGACTGTTGATGTTATGAACCGCATAAAGTTTTTCAACCAAGGTGAGGGTAGGGGTGGGAGATGGGTGTTCGCTGTTTGTCATTATGGATTGATAATCGACTGTTAAATCGATGTGATGAAGGTGTAAAGGCGACTGTTAAGTCGCTGTGGAGGGATTAGGGTTTGTTTTGTATTTTAGGGTTTGGATCGGCTTGGATAATGGCTCTGATACCATGTAAACTGTGTTTATTGAATGAGTATAATGAGTACAATACAATGTATATATATACTACACATTGGGCCTAATCATGAGCACATGCCTTTGGGCCATACAAACACATCTGCTAACAAAAACTGCTTTTTTAACGTGAAACACATCTTTAATCGTTTCAGAATATAATAATGAGTACGATCTAATTAAAAGTTATTCACAATACAAAGTGTAATTCTTTAAAGGTGTATATAATTTATGAAATTTGTACTGTTGAACTTACTTGGCATATATATGTTTTATAAAAAATACATACCAATATTCTATATCAATGCTAAAGTATATATCTTGAAATAATGAGTCAGATCCTATTAATTTTGTAGCGATGATTCAACAACGGAAATTTTCCTTGATTTTCACCGACACCAAAGTTACCAATGCGGTAACATGCTCCTTCATCCAATAAAAGTTGGAACTTGTTGATCTGTTCGTTCTTAGCAGTAGCTTGAACCCGATTACCCTGCATTATATATGTATATCATTTGCATAATGCTACTGTAAAACAATTATTAATAAAAGAACTTATATATGAATTGTAAAAAAAGATTACCTGTTGATCTTGTAATACGCAGTCTAAACTCCAAATCTCATTCGGTTTTCCTATAGGGTGAGACTTCAATGTCATCAAGCATCGGATCCATTTTCGAAACTTGAGTCATGTTCATCTCCATTACTTTTGCTACAAACAAAAAGAAAAGATTAGTGTTTCAGATATAACCTTAAAATACGAATGCAATTGAAAATTGAATAGACGGGATATTATAGATCCAATAGCTAACATTAATTGTATGTGTAATAATTTAAAGAACAAAAGATGGGAAAAGGTGAGTGCTACTATGTGTATGTGCTTGTATTTATAATCTATTGAATAGGTTAACATGTTGATTTGAATTTCAAAAGCATTGGTGGATAACTAAGGAAATGATTTATCATTCAAAATTATTATTGCAAAAAGTCAGGGATGTTTGTTACAGTTTCAAAAAGGATTTTCGATTTTCTTATTCAATGTTTAATATTCTTCAAACTTTCCTAATTTAAGCCATTATATTTTTCAAACTATCTTTAATTAACTGATTTTTAAATTTTGAAAACCATTGAAAATTAAATGGCCAGATGTTATTTTTTGTGAAAATTAAATGCCAAGATGTTAATTAAATAGGCGGGTGTTAGGTTTTGTGAAAATTAAATGTCAGGGTGTTAGTTTCAATGTGGATCGTTGATTATTTAATCTTTTCCACGTGTCATTGTTTGGTAATTTTGGGCCAAGATTAGATTTTCAAAACTCTCTTTTATATAGGTTACTAGCTTCATAACCCGCCCGATGGGCGGGTTCGCTTCATATTATTGTTTTACAAAATCTAAAGGGAGGTAAGTAAATAATGAATAATGGCAAATATTTTAAACAAATAGTATGTAAACATATCAAGTAAAAAAAGGCTTGTTCATGTAATATATCTATAAAAGAACAATCAAAAGTCGATAAAATAAGAAAATCACTTGCGATAACCAGCATTTAAATTCATAGATGGTACAAAATAGATTTGTACATCGTAAAAATGGTACAATTTAGCATCAAATTCAATAGACCATCTTAAGACATCGGCAGAACAATAGTCATACAATGTGATGTACATTAAAGAAACTTCAGGCCATGAACATGAAAAAGGTAGTTAGCGAAACCGTGTGTATGGAGATGGAAACATCATTTTGCTGCTACATGTATCATCCGCTTAAAGTTAAAACGAATATTAGTGATTTTTCATTCGCTCCTTATAGATTACTTGATCATTCGCTCCTTATAGATTACTTGATCACGTGATTAACAACAAACGGTAATTAGTGACATGTTATTCTTTCGCTAGTAGTAAAGAGGCTCAAGATAGCTCAGTCGCCTTTTATCGTCCAATCCTTTTCAATAGTATTTTGTCATTGAAATCCTATTGCAAGATGGTGTTGAGAAATTTGGTTCAATATGTTGAGATGTATGTGGTTCATGCACAACAGTCTGTTTAGGAGCAATACAACATATGCATCAACCATTATATTAATAGGTGAATAATTTTGCATAATTTAACTTAAAGTAAAGTATGCAAAATAAACAAAGAAAATTGGGTGGGTAGAACCAGACCTTTGAAGAAATACTTAGATACATTGTCATGGCTAAACCCATTAACTTTTGTACAAATAAAATCCATCACCAGATCGAGTTTAACAGCACCTTTACATCAATTGTTCTTGAAGGAACCTCTGTAACGTGAAACAACAAAGGTCATGGTAAAGCACATGTAAGGGTCTATTGTAAATCCAGTAAGTTTTCATTTTAAGGAGCAAGAAGCAGAAAAACTTGTGTAAAATGTGCCTTTGACTTGACGTGTAAGTATTTTTCAAGTAAGTAGCACTCCGTAGTACCATTGGCCTTGGTTACTCTTTAATAAAAATTTGTGCTACTCCTTGATACAATTAACAGTGTCAAAAGGTAAGCTTTTCCTTCACAACTTATAAGCTTAATGCACTTAGATTAAGCTAATAAGCGTATTGAAGGGTTTGAATATGTTCTAAGCAGCAGACTTAAGCTTGCAAAGTGAATTGACATATAATTTTTTAATATAAGGGTTTGAAGATTTTCAAAACACATATCAGAAACAATTTACAAACGCAATAATCAGATAATGTTTTTCAAAACGGAATCCTAACAACCCTATATGCCACAATCTTATTTAAATAGCATACTTAAGATGTTTAAGTAAGCCGAAACAACATTGTCTTTTGACAACACGTAAGATAATAATCATGTTGAAGGGTTTGAATCTCGTCTTAGCAGCAAACTTAAGCTTGCATAGTGAATTGACATATAAACTTTTTTTAATATAGGCGTTTGCCGATGATTATCTGATTATTGCCTTCGTAAAACACAGAAGACTTTGAAAAAAGAGATTATTTGCATTTTCTTATAAATAAAATGCAGTTGCAACTCTTGAATATGTTTTGACCCATTTTCTTATACAAAAACAAATATCGTTCATATCCATAAAAACTCCTAAATATTATTATTACCTGATGTTGTGGATTTTTGTTGACAAGTGACTGCTCCTTGAACTTGATTTGAAAGAGTCATTGCCGCTACCCTTGATACGCATGGTACCGTTACAATATATTTTACAAAGAATAATCTTTATATATAGAGGTCGTAACCTCGCTTCATTAAAATGTTTCACCATCTTCATATTGCAAGGAAAAGACACCCACAAGATCAAACTAAATAAAATGCCCAGAATTTCCGGCCTATGCCCTCGCTGTGACAACCAACAATCATAGGGTGGTGACCCACCTAAAGAAAGATCAACAAAATAATAATTATGTTGATCCTTTTTATCGATGTAACATATTGATGCAGAGACAGTTAGCCCATCACTATATATATTTAACAAATTAAAACACAATATAGCCCATCACTACATGAAGAACAAAGTATATAAAATAACTGCTTGCTATGTATATTACTGTCAACTGTGAAATGTAACTATAGGCTCTCTAAATCTCTATATAATTGTTTTGCCAACTCTTTTTATAATGCAGATTTTAAGGTTATTTTCATTAACCTTTGTTTAAATAGATTTTGTATATATGAAACCACACATATTTGGAAGAACTATGAAGTAGTTGCAATAGTTATATGACCTTCATGAAAAAAACATTAAATATATCAATAATCTCGTCGTACTACAAATTTTCATGTTTTAAGTTTTAATCGTGATCCCATAAAACTCCTAATACGTCGTCCATACTCGCTACCTAAAAACTGAACATACTATGAGTAAGAATGGATTCAATGTGCATAAGTGTTGAGGTAGTGCGTCAAACAATTGGCCAAAATAGGACTATGTCAATATTGGTTAATTTGACTAAGAACATCAGCTTGATCACCCACACTTGTGCATAAACATTTGTATTGAAACTCCAAAAATACGTGAAAAGGTGTTTTTATTTACCTGCCCTTCCTTGTAAGGTATAGACATCACTATCAAGCATAGGATTTCCATAAGTAGGAAAGGACAAATGTGGAAAATTCATATGTTGTTGCGGTTGCTATAGTTGTAATTCTTGTTGATGTTGTCACCGTTGTTGATTGACATCACTAACATTAGCCTTAGACACATGCCTCGCTTTCACTCCATGTAAACCTGATTGGCATTCCAAGTTTCAGCAATTAGGGTCTTTGATCCGCTGGTAGAGTGCTTACATTAGATTGGCATTCCAACACATTGTCCAACATTTTCTCTTATCTATGTGCCTATTAGAATTTTTACAGCTATTAGCAAGGCGGTTAAGGGCATATAAAGTAAAGGCAACAACAAACTTCATTCAGAACATAGCATTTACTATAATGAAATCTTGAGAAATTTGAATTGGGGGGTGGGGGGGGGGAGGAACTTTGTATGCCTATTTTAAATAACCATTAAACACCTAAAAAGCAAAGAAATGAGGGTGTTCTTTTTTACCTTTTCCTTGGTTCGCATGTGTGCACAAATTCTTCTTTTTTTAAGTGTTAATGCTCTGTAAATAACATTTATAAAAACAAAATATATTAAACATCAAATAAAAAAACAAAGCTACTCAATGATAAAACATATATACAACACACAATAAAAATAGTTTCCAAAAGGGAGCAAAACTTGTGGATATAAACTATACCCTGAATCGAGCATATAGAGTTTGAACTATACCCTGAACGACTAACATTAACCCTGAAGAATAGCCTTTGCTTCCACCCTATTAAACACCAATGATGACGTTGAAGTTAACGTTATTAAAATAATTTAAAGATAACAACAGCTCTAAAATTATGTATGATACCATAATATACAAATTAATAAAAAGTACCTCAGGCAAAAATACACTTCTAGTAGTGTTTTGAGCTACACTTCCAATTTAGAAGTGATACAATCCCTGATGGTAATTTTGATGTTCCATTTTGGCAGGATCAATTTTCCTCCCACGGATATAAGCCTCGACCACATTCATCTAGAATATGCAAAAACACATAAAGATTGGTAAAGAGAATGAAATTTTTATCACCGGATAAAAAGAGATGGGAAAGAGGATTTGTAAAATATGGTACCAAATTAAGAGTCAATGTTTGACTTCAATCCTTTAGTATATATAAATATAATATATAATATAAATATATAATAGGATAATACAATTAAACAAGAGTGGGTAAGAATTCTGTAAGGCTTTAAAGGAAAATTACTTTTACCCAAACTAACATCCCAAGAAACCTTCCCGGGTCGTTTCTCGACAAGGTGCGAATTGAAAATCATGAATAAATTCATGATCGCGTATTTGAATGATCAATATATTATTTGGATTCTATTTCTATAATTCAAATGAAAAAAAACAAGTAAATGCACGCTAAAAACGAAAGCAATTAAGGCTAAAACACTAGAAACGATAACGAGATTCAAATCCCGTTCTTTAAAAACCTAAATCCTACAATTTTAACCCTACAAATGCAAATTTAATTTTTAACAGTCCTAAATGATAAAAGAAAATTTTTCTAAAAAGAATTATATTTTTTGACATTTATTTTGTTTATTATGAATTAAAAACGGTTTTAATCTAAATTAAATATTAAAAATATTAAACTAATTATGAAAAATCTGAAAAAATTAGGAAAAGTACTTTGAAGAAGGCTAATCCTATGAAAAATAAAACGGGACCAACAGCTTATCTCAATAAGCTGTTAATAAGCAAAAAAGGGGCTTAAAGCTAAAATTGGTTAAAAGGGGTTATATATTAAATGTGCAGAAGTATAACATGTGAAAGTCCCAAGGGCAGTTGGTGTTGAGGGTGTGTGTTAAATATGTTGGTGTGTGAAGGGGGAGGTCACAGGTTCGACCCCTGTGACCTCTCTTTTTTTGAAAACTTTTTTTTATTTTTCTTTTAGAAAAACTTATAAAATAAGAAAAAGTAACAAACTTTAAAAAAGGAAACTTTTTATAAAACTTAACAATAAGCCAGAAATAAGCAAAAAGAAAAAGTGACAGTTTGGACTTTTTAGACTTAGTAAAAAAAGGCTAAACTGTTTGGTTTTTTTTAGAACTAAAAAGCAACAAGGGAAACAAATAAGCTGAAAACAGATGATAAGCTAAACCTATTAAGCACTTTTAACTAAAAAATAAGTAATTAAACTAAGCTAGAAGGGGCTTAAAAAGCATTAAGACAGAAGGCATGAACCAACAGTTTTAAATGAAAAATTGCCAATTTTGAGCTAAGAATTAAGACTAAATAAGCAAATGGAATAAGTTGTAAAGTAGAAACAAATTAAGTTTAGATACAAAAGAACACATGAAAACAAAATTTAGGAAATAGGAAAAGAAATAAGCTAGAAAAAGCAAAGACTAAAAAGCTGTTTGGCCTATGCAAACTCAGTATGTACTGAGTTTTTTTCAAAGTTTTCTAAAAGACAAAAGGGCTTTTTGCAGCCCTAATTTAAGCTAGGAAAAGGGTTTTTAAAAACAAAATGAGCCCAAACATATCAAGCTTGTAGCTCAATAAGCTTGTGCTTTGATTTTCAGAACCTTAAAACTAATTTATTCTTATCTATTTTTGCTGATGAAAATGAGACGGGCCTTTTGACTTGGAAAATGAAACTTTATGACTAAGACAGAAATGGACTTAAACCTTCAAGACATTTGAAAAACTACTCTAACTTGAAACTATTGCATTAAGGACTTAAAACAAAGATGAGAATAACTTTAACAAGCTACTAAACAAGATCTAACCCTATAAGCTGAAATATGAAACTTGACAACCACAGATTCAAACCATGGTTAAATTGAACTTATCATTTAAGATTTAAACAATAAAAACTTATAGAAACTAACTTTTAGACCTAATAAAAGCTTGTTGAAACTGATTAGAGAGCCAAAAACAGCTTATACCTAAAATGACCCATTTTAAAACCTTGTTCCAAACACTCCTTTAAGATATAAAATTCCATTTTAAGCTTATATAAAACTGAGTTAACCTTAGATTTTTGAAACCATGTTATAAACTAAGTATATTAAGACCTAATAAGAAAAATCCTAAGGAAAATAAGCACTAAACAGAAAGCTAAGCTAATATGACTACTAATGGGCAGATTTTAAGAAAACTCAAACTAAACATTTATAAGCTATAAACTAAGTACATTAAGCTGGACTAAGGCAGAATGAACACAAATAAGCATCATTAAGCAATAATAAGCAGTTAAGAAGATAATAAGCATAAATAAGCAAATGAACAGTAAATAAGCTAAAAATAAAAATGAGAGTGTACCTTAGTCCTTTGCTTAAACAAGGACAAAAATGCTCAAAAGAGCTTATTCTACTAGCTCTAGCTTATCAAAGATAAGCTAGTAAACCCATAAGCCCTTCCAAATTTAGCTTATCATCCATAAAGCTTAAAACCATAAAACTTTGAGTGTATGAAACATGACTTCGTGACTTATAAGAACTTAAAGAGCTTATAAAAATTTGACTTGGAAACAGTTTTTAACATAAAAAGCATAAGAGTAAAACAAGGTAAACGTAAAACATTAAAACTGAAATTTCATTAAAACTTAAAAGATTACAAGGCTTTGAAATTTAAAAATACAATAAGTAAAGACAAATAAGCTGTAAATAATTTAAAAGACAAGACTACACTACTCCTAAAACTACATGAGTTCAAATGTCGAAACTAAGCCCCATTTTATAAGCTGTTCATGAAGCTTGAGGTGTGTTAGTTGTGTTTCTTGTGTGAGGGCTTCAAAAGCATAATCATAGCCATTAAAAATTCCTGTTCTCCAAGCCAATTCATCACAACCCTTCATTTTTGTTCTACCATTGACGAATAAAGAACTAGGGGATTGCCAACATGGTTTTGTTGTGTTATGGGGTGGGGTTTAATGTGAGAGTGATAGGTTTGTCTTTAGGGTGCAAAGGTCGAGGTGAGGGGTCAGGGATGGTGAATAGTGAGAGGGTTTTGGAGGGTGTTTTATATTTGGGGATACAGGGTAACGGGTGTTAAGGGATGAGGGTGTGTAAGGACTAACTACGTTAGTCCTTAAGGACTAACGGTGTAATGGCATAGGGACTAATGGTGCAATCAGTTTTAATGGGTTTATGGTTGGGCTTTTGTTGGGCTTGGTTTATTAAGTTTGGGCCAGATTTAAGTTAAATAAGATTTGGGCTTTGTAATTAATAAGTAATCATTCTTGGGCTGACCCGGCCTATTAAGTGGGGTACGGGTTGGTCCAATAAGATTTCTTCGGTCTCGGCTTCGTCATAGATTTGTTGACTTTAACTTTGTGACTTTTCACGCTCTTTCTATTCCCGTGCTTGGTTTTGTCCGGTTTGACTTGATTTTTGTCTTTTAGTGAATATCCGATACCTACACAGTATATAAAGCAAAACAAGCATATATTCAGCATTTTATGTCCGTTTTTGGTTATTTAGGCTCGTTTTTATAGGTAAAAGGTATGTGTAATTAAACACATACCAAAATCCCCTATACTAAGATATTGTCGTGTCCTCACATAATGCCATAAGTAAACACTTAAGAAAACCAAGAATCTCAATCCCCCTCGACTAATTACCTCGAAAAGTAGCTAAGTGTTCATCGAGGGGAATTAAAGAATCATCAGTTTTGAAAAGCCCCTTTTTGACCATTTTTAACTATTTATACTTATTACCACACATATTTTTGTAGTTTTCCTTTTTCTCATTTTTTTATACTTTTCTTTTTTAGGAACTACTAGAATGTTTGGACTTTCGTTATTCTCATAACTTTAAGGGTCACATAACAAGAAGCACTTTAATCCTAAAATGCCAAAAAAAGGATAAATTCATCGTCCCCGATTTTTCACTTGTCACAAACCAAGCTTTAAAAACGAAATCACCGTTAAATACAAGATAATATGCTAACACTACTCATACTTGTACCTTGTAAACTTTTCACTACGACAATTATTATATGTTATGTTAGTGTGCTAATTTCGAATTTCAACCATGGATCAACCTTTTTAAGAAAATTGCAATATTTCTATTGCTTTACGTTCCACCCAAGAATTATGATTTTGAAGGCGAGATCATTCCATGTAGCGACTTTCTTCTCGGCACATCCCAGCCGAGACCGGCTTAGGTGACCAGGCTTTTGACACCCCACAGAGAATAGTATCGGAACTCACAATTAATAGCATTATAAGAAGATTAAAAACAATAATTACCTTCTAAGATAATGAATTGCAGTGACGATGGATTGACCAAAACGGATTCCTGTATAAAGTCAAAATATCAAAACCAAAATAATTCAATCAATCATAACCAAAATTTAAAACTAAATTTGTTAACACAAAAATTATTTAGAATAAATCAAAAATTATTTCCAAATCAAACAAACCTAACTCGAATTTCAGTCACCAATGGTGTTTGATTAGATTTCATAGGTGATTAAACCTTAAAATTTTATTTTAATATGCAAATGAAAGGCGTGATGGAAGGATGGATTGTTATGCAAGAAAAAAATAATAGGTTTTCTTGTATTCATGATTTAAATTAGGAAACGCAATAATCATAAGCTTGAATTGATTCTGGATTGATAAATGGATTTGTTAGGGTTTCAGTTATTTAAATTGATATGGTGATTGTGTTTGACGCAATTAAATTAGTCAAAAGATAGGCATAGTTGTGTGTTAGTGATTTACTTAAGAACTACTTTGTGGGGAGGAAGTTTTGTATCACAACTTGTGTGTTAGCACACTGGTTGTAGTCTTGTTTGTGGGAGTAGTGACCAGAGTTCGAATCTGGGCATGTCCATTTTTTTAAATAACACCAAGTTTGCTGATGTGGATACGTGACGTGGACAATTACTGACATGTACATATGACATGGACTTGTGACATGGACATATGACATCATGTCCTAGTGTCATGACTTGTCCCATATATGTATAAAAGATAGATATAGATATAGATAGATATATATTTGCGTTCAAGTGGTGAACACCTTAAAATAGTAAACAATAAAAACCAATAAGAATATGTCACCTATACTATATGTCAATTAATTATGTCAAAACAAAATTCTTAAATAAATAAAAGGGTATATTCGGTAATTTCAATACTCCTATTTTTATGCTAATAATTAAAACCAATTCAATATTGACTTTTCTCTTTTCATCCTTACTGAAATTTTTTCTTTTTCTCCCATTACTAAATCTAATTAAAAGGCAGAACTCAAAAACCGTGCAGCTCTTTAAATACTGGGTTGACACGGCGGGTTCCGATAGGTTGGCCCGGTCCATTCCATTTTTTTAATTACTGCATTTAATGCCTTTTTATGACCCGGGTGTGTGGTGTCCCCTTTTTCAGCTATACACGTGTTGTCCACATCTCTCTCTCTCAAACCATCGGCATACCAAACCCACCACCCCCATTCTTTCTCAGATCCACATCTCCCTCTCTCATCACACCGCTTAAAACACACACAGCAAATCTGTCTAGAAACATACAAAACTTCCGTGATCCATAACCCACAATGATACTGATATTGTTCATGCTAAACCTTGGAATTCCATATGCTGAGGAAGAACTGTATGTATGCTTTTATAAGAATCTGAAGAAAAAAAATTGGGGAAAAATTGATTTTTATTATATGTTATTTTTTTCCGGAAGTTCTTAGTTCTAAATTCGTATCAATTTTTCTTCACATCTATATTGTTTAATGAGGGTTGTGGGAATGAGTAATCGGTAGTTTTTTGTTGATGGTTTTCAGACTTCAATGATATGTTATTATGACTATTATGGATTTTAGAAGATTTTAATTTTAGGTTTATTTTGTGTTTGGGATTGCAGCATATATCATATGACACCGGTTATTAGTGAATTGGCGGTTGGGTATGCGGATTGGTGGCTACCGCTTGCGGATTCGTAGGTTTGGATAGACTTAATGAGGTAAAGTTGAAATTTTTATTGGTTTTCATCATCTAGGCTGTTTTTTGTTTACGGATTTAAGATGTTTCTTTATTGGTTTTTAGTGTTGTTGTTATGTGTTTTATTTTAAATGTTTTTCAGTGGTTGCTATGAAGTATGTTCACAACAACGACCATATGAAGATACCATGTCCGACAACATAAACATAGAGTTAACTTAGGAGGCGATAGACCAGAAGATTCATTAATTGTTGCAAATGTCATAAGGACACGCGATTACAGCCACTGAGGCATTCGAGAGGGAGAAAAGAAATGCTGAAGTGGCCCAAATTTGGGTTAAGCTTGGAGCTCGGGAAGAAGCTGACCAAAAAAGAAAGTATGTTTTAAGCTATACCCATAACTATAAACACAAAAAGGTACCAATTTGTTTATGCAAAGTTCACTATTATTTCTTTGAGGTTTAGAAAATTTATATTTTGAAATTAATGTTTGATATGGGTTCTTTGAATTAAGTTGGCTTAAGTAAAAAAAACATTGGATTTATATAGCTCATTTATATGACTTTAGGGTTAAAATGGTTTTCTAACTGAAATTAGTAAGTTTCTTGGATTACTTATTAAAACTGCTCATTATGTTTTTATGGCTTCAGGTATTTCTATAAAATTGTTATGTTTTCAGATCATGGGTTACCTTAATTTTACGTTTAACAACACTACAAAACATGTAGACTATGGTTTCCCATTGATCTGATCATAGGGGCTCAAGCACTTGTAAGTTTTCAGTGTTGTAAGTTCTAAGTGTAGTAGGTTTTGCTAGAACTTTCGATGAAAAATGAGTACTTGCTATAACCGTAATTTTGTTACCCCTGATGTGAAAATTGTGTTGAGGTCTAAAAAATCTATCATGGAGTCATGAGTGTACAAGAGACATGGAATAGCTAACAATTAGTTTTACATGACCAAAAATGCAGGAAGCTTATTCAGCGAGGTTCTACTCCTGTTCAGCGCGGTAAAAGGCGATTTTTATGCTATAATATGCTTGGAAGTGTTACGACAACGAAGAATGATGAATACTCCCGTATAGAGGTATTCATCTCCTTTTAACTATGTAGTTATGCCTTTCATAAATTCATGTGAAAAGTCATGTGGCTATCTATCTTTCTGTAGTAAGAAATTAATTATATTTCTAGATAACATCTTACTTTACCTTGGACATTAAACTTCTAAATAATTGATTTAAACTATTTTATTGTACAAAATAGCCAAATCGACTGTTATGTGTTCTTATACAGTGGGTTGGATGCAGATCGAATTTCATGACACTAATAGGGGGCCATGAATTTTTGCTGCAATGACTTAGATTACCCTCATGTATCATCCATTCAAAAGCCGGGCAAATAATAGCGAGGTTTGTTCATCAATCATTTTATTAGTTCTATATTTTACATTATTTTCAAATCTTGCATATTATAACCCACAAAAAATAAGCTTATTAAACATAATCTCACAAACAAATAAGCCATAAGCCGGCTACATAAGCGAAACAAACACCTCTTATTGAGTATTAGATTCTGTTGATACTTTGCAGGGTTAATGCATTTGCTTTTGTGAGTTATGACAGATTTATGATAACAAAGCAGGTATGTTTGACCACTACCATGATCGTCTTTACCGGCAAGTGCTGCCAAATGTGTGTTGTGTCTGTTGCTAACTTTCAATAATGTCAGGTATGAAAGATTCATGTGCTAAAATGGATGAAAAGAAATGGAGTGGCAGCCAAAATGAAAACAACAAACCCGAAACTTGATACATCTCTATAATCAGGTAGCATTTTTTTAATTTCAAGCTTGAAATTAATGATATGTATCTATATTATCAGGTAATCACAATGCATAGTTTCTGGATATTATTAAGGGTTGTTTTCATATTTCAGCAGCCACTTCGCAGTTATCAAGGGCTGTTTGGATGGCATCTTATTAGGGGTTGTAATTAGGGACGTATGTGTCTTATTAAGGGTTGTTATTGGTTGTTATTCAGCATCCATTCAATAGCTAAATTGCATATTTCAGGAGTCATGTGGTTGTTGTTATTAGGGGCTGTTTGAATGGTGTATTATCATGGGGTATTATTGGCTTTTATTAGGGGCTTTTATTAGGAAGTTGTCACAACATTCGTAATGCAGATCGAATATAAAAACAAGCCACACAAACACAAGAACTAATCTAAAATTCTCAAAACAAGAAATTCTCTTATTTAAGTAACTTGTAGGTTTATCCAAAAGCTGCCAGAGAAAACCCTAAAATCGTTCTTATAAAGGAGGATAAGTTCTAAATAAAAAGGAAACAAAATCTCATGCAAAACATAATTGATTATGTCCAAAATAAAGCCTAAAAATAGATAAACGCAATTTTGAGGGCCGAAACGACCCCGCAAAATAAGCGTCAAGCGTATTTGCCACGTTGACTCGCTCATTGATCGCATCTGCATCAGTTCGATTATTTCAAAATAGTAAAAGGTTATGCTTTAGGAAAACAAGAGATGGCAAACAAAAATTAAAATCCACAATCATGCGAAAAAATAAAGTTTATGAGCTTTTCCAATTTTATAAATTCACATAGACTCAAAAGCTTATCAATGAGCCAACAAAATGCCTTTTTTAGTGTTCATGCGTTGCATAGTTTGTTCTTAATCCGTTATGCATTTGAAATTACAGTTTCTCTATTTTTTGTTACAACGACATCATGCTTAAAACTGAGAAATAAATAAGCTTTATTCGAGTGATTTAAAATGCGGATGTATGGTTGGGTCAAAATGGTTTGGTTCACTACAACATTCTCTCGCGTTAAAATCGATTGACTTTTAAGGGGTGTTTGGCGCTGATTCTGAATAGCGGTTTTAAAAGGCGAGATCGGGTCGCTTAGGTCATCCGCAAGGCTGCAAAAATAGCGATTTTATGGGGATTTTTGGGTAAGCCTTTTATTGGGTGTTCAGGGCTGCTAAAAACTAGATCTTTGGGTCTTCTCAAACTAGACTTTAGTATAAAGCATTATTTCTATATTTTAAAAAAACTGTCCAACATTAATTTTAATGACTTCGCATCTTAAAACTAACGACTATTACTAGGAAAAAAAGCTTGCAGCGTAGGTTTATAGGATTATTAAACCAGTTTATGCTTCTTTCATTTAAACAAAACAAGTAAGTTATATATGAATTTTCGCATAAATTATAACCTTTTTACAACCCATGTTTGTAAACTTTTTGTAGTTACTGAAAACGAAGAAAATTATGAGTAACAGATTAACATGAACATGGTTGAATAAGAGACTATTATGACAGGTATTCACACTGCGGGTGACATGTTTGACAATATATTTTCAAACGAGCTTCCAAGCACGGTTGGTAAGTTGTTCTCATAATTTGTACCCTTTGCTTTTTTTGGCTTTTTACTGTTTCGCTTTCAAACGTGTACTTCTGATGTGTCACATATCTTTTTTCTCAGAATCTAGACAACACCCCTCATGACCAAATCGCTTTCTTCGTCGACATGCTCTGAATTCTTGATACGCTTGAGAGGCGAAAAAGGATCGAGTATTAACAGAAGATGCGTGGAGAGCACAAGAGATTGTGAAAATGAATCCAGAGTATGAGATGTTATCGAACGGTTAGAAATTAGTTTCATATACTATCATAACATTATTAAAAAATTTATTAACAAAGAAATCAAAAAATACTATTCGTATCAAGGATTTGTGTTTGGTTACTTTTGCTTAAATTTTAATGTGGCCATTTGAGATATATATTAACTGCTTGCTTATTATTGTTTTTTAATACTGGCATATGTTTGTTGTGCATATAGAACATGGTGAAACCATGAAACGAGGGACACTGAAGATATTCGGGCTTAGTGACACGAGGCTTGAGATGACTGACACGAAGATGAAATGTGAGACATAATTGGGTAAGCTCATTTGAAAGTCTTAGGAACATAATCATATTTATGTTCTCTGATTACAGTTTTAGAAGATTTGGCGGTGTTGGGTTAGATGATTGGGAACGATTTTTATCTAATTCATGTTGCGTTTTTTCAGGTGTCGTGGATATCCGGTGATGTGCAGAACAACCAAATTGACCAGAATGCCTCTCACATGGCTTCCACCCCTCGATTTCACCGAGCGGTTATTCGTAAGCCGCCTGAATGCGTCGACATCGTTACAACAGACTATACAGACAAATTTGTGGTGGGATTTTGCGTACAATATTGTAATTTATACTTCTCAATGACTTTAGCAAAAGGTGACAATTTTTATCCTTTTACAGCAATTTTTATCCTTTTACTTATGAGCGTATCAGTTTTGCCAATGGCAAATTTCTAGCTGGTCAAAACGGATAGGATAAATGAGTTGCTTAAAAGAGAATGGGTCATATTAAGTAGATAGAAGCAATGGTCAATGAGGAATAGAACAAACCTCCTTTTTGCTTTTTTGTACTATGTTTGCGTCTGTGAAACGCAAATGAAACGTAAATGATTACTCATGTTTATAAATTTGAGGATTGTTGCAAACTTAATTTTTAACTAAAATTTTAATTCCTTAATATGTTTTGCAGGGTGCATGACGGATATGGAATGGAAATCTCTAAAATTGAGGCGAAAAAAGGGGGCTACGCAAGTGGGGTGTGATCCGTTTTATCTTAAATGCTAATTACTTATATCTATTCATTGGATCACATTAAAGTAAGCACTATGAACAACAAATAGGTAACCTTTACTGAACAATGCATGTTAATCTATTTAGGGTGCTCATAATAATAGACATAGCCAAACAAAGCTTTGTGATTTCACTCTCATCTGCTCATTTCATATATGCATCAGATGTGCCCTTTGAAACTGATAGTGAAACTTGAACATTTCAAATATGCGGTCTACTGGATAGGTTTGATGAAGGGTAAAAAACTGCCCGTGTACACTTGACAACTCAGACACTCTTTTTAAATTGTTATAGGAAATTATAATGTTCATTTGTTATTTGAAAAAAAAATTGTTAAACGAAAGTTATTAGTCGGGAATCTATTTTTTCTCAGATGGGCTCCAAGGTTAAGAAAGCTCTCATAGCAGAAAGCGTTCGGGATACACTTCACAATTGGTGCAAACGAGTAAAAGAAAGATCAAAAACACTTCGCTGAGTTGCCACAAAGTCCACATGTCCACTCGCGTCAACTATAGACGAAGGGGATGAAGAGATTACAGTGGCATCATGGACATTATCCCAACCATCTTAACACACAATAACATGTATATCTTTGTGGATCGTCCAAAAATAGGCAACTCTCCACGAAGAACACTAACCTTTTAAAGCTTAAAATTCGAGCTAGGAGCTTGTTTAACACACCAAATTTGAAGCACTCTTACCTTTTGATGTGTAGAACAAGTGAAGATCAAGATTAACAAACCATTAAACCCAAAAAAAAAATTGAGCCGTGGGTATTTTTGTCACAATATAAGCCACGAATTTGAGCTAGTTTTACCACACAAATCTACCCTTTGCTCTGATGCCAATTGTAGGATCCCGTAACACTTCACTTCATACATTTAACCACGAAATCGGAACTATAAATGAGAAAGAGAGAGTTGTTTAGAGAGAGAAAGAGGAGAGAGAAAGAGGAGAGAGAAATGAGAGAGAAAAGAGATATGATATTGTTTTAGAAAATGAAACAACTTAACAACTAGCTTTTTCTATGGTAAGAAAAAGCTTATATACCCCATCATGCTAAAGGTACGCGCGGGATATTTAACTAGGACCCGGGCTCGGGTTTTGCTTGGGATTAAACCCGAAACATATACAATATTAGATTAACTATCGAGCCCGATTCCCGATATTATACTATTACAACGTTAACTAATTAAAGACCGAAGCTCCATCGTAGAGTGACCGAGCTTCCTTGTTCGACTCAATAAATTGAGGCTAACAATCTCCCCCGAAGTGAGGTCTTGAACACGAGAACGAGCTTCCTTTATTGACTCAATAAAATTGAGGCTAACAGTTATCAACATCCTTTTAAAATAAAAATAAAACATGAAGAATGCTTCATTTTAAAGCCAATTATATATGTTTTAAAAATGTAAAAGTATAAATATTTTCAAAGAACAAAAAGAATGTGCATATCAAAATATAGTTTTTTTTTTCTTTAACAAACAAAATGTAGTTAAACGCTATAGGAATATTACTATACGAGATTTAATAATCAAAGTTTAAGCAATAAAACAAGAAGAAAAAAAACATGAAGGGTACGTAATTTGGGAATAGATAAAATAAAAAGACTAGATGCTGATATTATAATATGACACGTTTTATGGAGTACAATAATAAGGCATATTATCAAGATTCACGTAATAAAACAAATAATCAAAACTAGACAAATCATCTGATTTGATGGATTAAAGTAAAGCCATCTTATAAAAAATTCTCTTTAATAAGAACTCAAATTACCTAATCTACTAACAATTTTAAATTATTAATCCCGAGATTTTAAACATTAATAATTTGGTATTATTTATAGATTTCGGCCGGTTCTCTCTGATTCATTTTTGGACGGATTTTATTTGCTAGCCGAGCCGGTGGCTACTCATGTTCCCGGTTGAACCCGTTGGTCCGATCCGGTATTTAAAACTATATGTATCAGTATATAAATTGTATATGAAGCTTTGTGTGTTTTGTTAGTTTGTACAGTTTGTATACTAACATGTACTTTTCATCTTAGGGTTGTTTTAAAATAACATTAATTTGTGTGTTTAATGGTTTAAGGGTATTTTAAAAATAGAGTAAACTACACCGTTGGTCCTTGTGGTTTGCGTTGACCAGCATCCCTAGTCCCTTAACCAAAAAAGTTGCACCATCCGTCCTTAAGTGGTAAACGTTTTCCGCCGTTAGTCCCTTAAGGGTCACCATCGTTTACCACTTAAGGACGGATGGTGCAACTTTTTTGGTCAAGGGACTAGGGACGTTGGTCAACGCAAACCACAAGGACCAACGGTGTAGTTTACTCTTAAAAATAATATTAAATATGTTGACCAGTCAATGAGTTTGTATTTGTACAATGGTTAACTGTACATAATGCATGAATATTTGTATTTTTAAGTAATTAGGTGTTTTAATAAGAGTATTAATTGTGTATTAAAATAAAAACAACGATCAAAGTAGCTCTAACAAACTGGTTTTTCTTTCTCACAGAATTAGGGAAATCATCTGAGCAAAAAATTAAACATAGCCAATATACAAAATGCAAACTTAATGAATACCCATAAACAAAAAACACTATTAGTACTTATAACCAAAATGTAATTTTCAAAACCCTAAAAACCCTATTACAATACAAACAAAAATACCTGGTGATTTTTCCGCATGCTGTGAATCAATTCTTTCATTTTATAAAGTTTTATGTACCTGCCGCCATGCAATTGAAGATTCGGCCGTTAATTCCGGCGGTCAAAACTCGTGTCACCGGTTATTCATCATCTTAATTTACTAAACCGGTGATATGGGAGAGGGGTGGGTGGGATGTGTGATATGGAAGGGCGGTGGGTAGGTATGTGTGAGAAGAAGGGTATAGATACGGACGTGGAGATGAGATGAATAACCATTTTTTCATTAAATTAAAAAAACTTACTTTCCACCTTTTTTTTTAAATAAAATATCTTGCAAACGGTAAATCATCAAACGACAAAAAATACACCATCACGACGAGAATTAAATCATCTTTCTATAGAGGAGCACTTTGATATATACTTTCGACGAACTTTTTTTTTGATTTTTTTTTCAGGCACGTCTGAAAAAATCACATATTATTTGTATCAGAATCACATGTGATTTTCTATAATCACATATGATTTTTTCACACGTGACTGAAAAAAAAATCGTCGAAAGTATATCAAAGTGTCCCTCTATAGAAAGATGATTTAATTCTCGTCGCGATGGTATGTTTCGTTTTGTGTAACGATTAACGGTTTGTGAGATATTTAATTTTTAAAAAAGAGATGGAAAGTGAGTTTTATTTAATTTGATAAAAAAAATGAAAGGTTGTGATTGATTCATTGGATCTTTAATAAATTGTGGGTCTATATTTAACTTTTCTCTACGGACGTGTGATGAGTAAGAGATTTGATGAAGAAGACACTCTATGGACACGTGTTTTGTTTATGAAGATACATGTTGTGTTTATATCTCTTAAATGGTGTAGGGTTCGGGTCTGGGTGGATTTAATGCACCCGTGGGTTGGGTCAAGTACGGGTCAAAGATATTAATGCAACCCGCTTTCCTGTTTATTTATTGTAATGTTTTATAATATAATATAGAGAAATGGTAGAAGCACACATAAAAACATCCACAATAGCTGTCATGAAGTTAAATACCTTTCCTCTTAAGTAAAATCTTCTGTTATCATCCTCCCATGCACAAATGAAAAAACTAGGGTTGACATTTGTTAAGGAGTCGACTTTATATCACATGATTGAGTCTCAAACTGATCTGAGCTCGATTGAACACAAAAATACTTAACCCAACAAAGGGTTTTCAAGCCATGTGAATACATGATAAAACAATCAGATCAAAGTTGCAAAAAGTCACTAAATTAAACATCCTAATTACGATGATCCATAAATAGGTGAAAACCGAAACCAAAGACTATGCATAAGGAAGAACCATTGCATGTGGGTGGCAAGGCTCCTTAACTTCAAGTTTCAAGTGTTTAACATTACTACCATTCTCACCTTTCCCAATGATTTATGTTTGTGCATGAACTGTTTCCCATGCATTCCATCGGCACATTTAACCATTCACTTTTCAATACTTCTCGGAGATGTTGTTGATGACGCGTCTTATTCCGCACCTGACTGACTCCCTGCTTCCTTGACATGGCAATGATTTTAGGGATCCAAAACTTTCTACTATAAAACATCCTTGGATAGAAATGGGTTTAACCAAAAACATAGGACCCCGATCCGAGTACTTTCCGTCATTTTTGATGAGCTCGATCATGATTTATCAAAAGCAGTTTGAATATCTCCTGTTCACCCATCGTCTAAGAACATATTAAGGTTTAATAGGCACATAGTTACCATGTTTACGAAAATATTCGTCAAATTAAGCTCTATATTTCTTTGTTCACTCATGTTACCGAAGTAAAGTTAACATGCTATTCAGATTACTATTATTATAATTAATGACAATTTATCATAGATCAAAAGCTTCTATCTTTTGTTTTTTACCCATAAAACGCGGTTTTTTTTTTTACCGAACCGGGGTTGACGGTTTTGGGTTTAAATAGCTACGGTTTTATTACGTTTAAACCGGGTTTACCCCGGTTTTTTAAAATAACAGGGTTTTAACGGTTTTTTTTATTTTTTTTTTTGTTTTTTATATTTTTTTTTATAACCGTTATATGCGTTTTTTAAAAAAACCCGGTTTTAACCGGTTAAAAAAACCGGTTAACACTCCACAGTCAACTAGCCGTTACAAATTTTTTTTTAAAACCCGGTTTTTTCGGTTTTTTTTTAAAAAAAATCCCAACGGCTAGTAGCCGTTATACTAGTCGTTTTTTTTGGTTTTTTTTGTGTTTTTTGATGATTTTAGTGGATGAGATTGGTATAGTAATAAATACATGTAATGGGTTGGGTCTGAAAACACATCTCAAAAACACTCACTAATCTCTCTTTTTCTCTCTAATCGTGATATATATACTCTAATTTCTCAAATCCCTCTATAATGGAAAACTCACAATCACAACAAGCTTCCACTAATCCCTCCATTTCTACTAGCCATGTACGAAAAGTTTCTAACAAATGAAGATGTGGTGCGAATTAGACCCCACGAGGAAAAGGCTTGATGTTTGGCTAATTTCGATAGTGTGTAATTTATGATCGAATGGGGTGGGAAATGGCTGCGTTGCAAGAAATGTATGAAAATTTTATAAACCCGCGCTCTAAAACTTTACACTCCGGATCATCATGCTCGGTTGGTAATTGCGGTTCAGCCAGAAAAATGATACGACTATGCACAACGATGGTACTCATTGGTGCGGCTGGTCAAAGTTGTAATTTAGATAATGATGCGGTATCGACTGGATTTTACGAAGTTTGTTCATTCAACAAGGCGTCTTCCATTCAACCACGTCGACAACGTCAAGCTTACGGAGGTATCATGCGCAAATGGAGGCTACAACTCGCTGGTTATCAACATGTAAGTCGTACTACTCTTAGATGATGATGCTTTTAAAGATTATGGGGGAAACGGCTCTAAAAAAGATTATTATAGATGGTTTTCGTGATTAATAAATATGGTGTTTCTATAACTACGGATACTTGGATCGCACCACATGGGTACGTCAAATTCTTATTTAGCCGTTTCGCTTATCTTGTTTTAATCCCGAATCTTGGTTATTAATGAAACGGACACAATTGCTTTTAAACTATTTGGTTATCCTCATAGGGGATCCTAATTTAAGAAAAAAATTTACATGACACTTTAATTGGTAATATAAATTTAGATAATAAGTTTTTACGATTTACTAGATAATGAATCCAATAATACGTAGAGCTATGGAATTGTTAAAATTACGTATTTAAAAACCCATTTTTAGATGGTTTTTTTTTCATTCCTGTTGTGTTGCTCATGTTATAAATTTTATCGTTAGGCAGCGGGCATTAAAAATATGTGATAATTTTTAGTTTAAGGATGAAATTTAGGGGTTTAAATTCAGTATCAAATATAGTTCGAGTAACGAACGACAAATGAACTATAGACGTTTTCGTAAACAATATGGTGAAGAGCCCCTAGGACCTTGCTATGATAATAATACTAGGTGGAATTCTACTTGCATGATGTTTGAAAGTATATTACGACAACGTGAGACTTTAAACGCTTTTAATGAAACACTTGTTAATAGAAAAAAATAAGTCCGTTTCGAATAAGCGGACCAGATTTGGGATTACTAAATGATTAAACTACATTTTTTTACAAAGTTTTTAAAGTGGCAACAAATTATTTTTCGGGTGTTTATTATCACCAAACGCTAGCTCATTTGTTTTAGAATCATAATTTATGCTATGTCGCGGAATTAAATTACGTCGCAAGGTTATAAACCTCACAATAGTCAAAATGTTAGAACGAGAATGGTTAAAGTTTAAAAAAAGAAATTTGTACAATTATTTTGCTAATTTACCTTTGGTTTTACTTGTTCTGCCGCACTTAATCCATGTTTTAAATGCTGGAGGCGTTACGTAGATTAGAACTTTTAATAACAAGAATAATGAACAATTTAGACTCTTTTTTTTTAACGGCGATATTATTAAAAGAACTAGCAAGGAGCTAGAAATTACAAGGAAATAAGATGCGGATTTTTAAGCCAATCGTCCGGACTTAACGGGCTTTACATCTAAGCTCCAGACACCAATTTAAAACGATTTAGAAATAACATCATCTAAAACATTGATACTTTATCAGGACTTCTTTCCTTCACAGATTTTCTTGTTACGTATACCACAAAAGGAGCCACCACATCACGTATTACTCTCTTCATCATCAGATATTTAGTTTTAGAAGCCATTTCGAATGGTTAACATACGCCATTCCATGTAGCAAACGAATCAATCTCCATATCCGGCACTCTCCCACCACCTGTTGATTAAACGTACGAACACTTGTTGCATATCGCAGTGTAAGAACATATGGCCTTTAGTAGTCTCACACCAATGTCACAATTACCGCAACAAATAGAATCAATAATTTACCTCGTCTCCGTTATATCAAACCTAGTAGCCAACAATTCCGTCATGACCTTCCATGCCGTGAATCGTTGATTTTATTTCAGCTTTATACTTGAGTTTCTAAAACGAAATTTTCTCTATTACGGAAAATATGTTGCAAAATAAAAAATGAAAAAAAAATAAATGATGAAAAGTATTGTTAGCCTCAATTTATTGAGTCGAACAAGGAAGCTCGGTCACTCTACGATGGAGCTTCGGTCTTTATTTAGTTAACGTTGTAATAAAATATTATCGGGAATCGGGCTCGATAGTTAATCTAATATTGTATATGTTTCGGGTTTAATCCCAAGCAAAACCCGAGCCCGGGTCCTAGTTAAATATCCCACGCGTTGTAGGGATATATATATAGATATTTTCCATATGAAAATATCTAATTCTCATAATATCTATTTTCTAAATCTAAAAATCTTTTTTTCTCTCATCTCTCTCTAAACTAATCATCTCTCTTTCTCCTTTCTTGTTTCGATTCGTGTTATGAAGTGAAGTGTTAATCGGGTTCCTACAATTGGTATCAGTCGCCTCGGGTGGGTTTAGTGATTTATTTGTGGTAATTTTTTTTAAGCTTATCATTCGGCAAATTTGTTTGTTTTCATTTCGGGATTTTTTTTTTTCGTAATCATGGTGAATTTGTTTTTGTATGAAGAGAAAAAACCCCACACATCCTTATTTTGAAAAAAAAAACGTTTGTTGTGAGATGGGTCAAACAAAACGTGTGGCCCTATTAGCTTTGTTTAGTCCTGTCCAACGTTTATAATATCTTATTTACAAGCTTATTCTTCATAGTGTTTGTCTTGGCTTATTTGTGATACAACGAGTCCTTTTTTCACGGAAGAGCCGAACGAGTAACATCTCAAACATCACCGAACGAGTTTTCATCAACTTGAACCGAACGAGTGAAACACGTTTGCACCGAACGAGTGTAAACGTTCGAACCGAACGAGTGGAAATTTTTTGAGTCGATCGAGTGGTACATCAAGGACCGAACGAGTGTTTGTTGTCTCGACCGAACGAGTTCATTGTCTAGAGAGCCGAACGAGTGCAAAAACTCAAGGACCGAACGAGTGCAAAAACTCAAGGACCGAACGAGTGAAATACACAAGGACCGAACGAGTGGAATCGAACGAGTGGAATCGAACGAGACCATCGAACGAGACCATCGAACTAGTGAAAAATCTCAAGGACCGAACGAGTTTTTTTTAGCTTGAACCGAACTACATCACACACAAGAACAAAATTTTCGGTTCTCTTCTAGCTTGAACGAGTTTCTTCACGTTGTAACAAATTTTCGGTTTTTCGGTTTCGAGTGACGTTAAACGACGGGACTTAAGAATTATATCATCGTGTTCGTGACATCGTTTCGATCAACGTGGTATATTTATTTTTTACCGACGATAACCGTGCGACTCCGCGAGATCAAATTTACAAACGTTAACATTTTTCTAAATTTTCAAATTGTAGAAGAAGAGAACAGGGAGGGAAACGTGTAATTATTAAGTATAATTTCAATTTTACACTATTGGCCCCTCAACTTTAAAATAGTTTTTATATTTAACCTTTAGACTTTAACTTATTTTCTATTAAACCTTTCTTTTTAGGCAAGTTTAAATATAACCTTTTACTTTTAAACTTTTTAATTTTTTTTTCACTTTTAAACTTTTAATTTTTGTTATTTTTTAGTTTTACATTTTAGTTTTTCAAAATTTTCAATTTTAGCCCTTTCGTTGTAAGAAATTTCACCGTTCAACGGTTTTAGCTCACAAATCGTTTACAAAAGTTCAAGTTCTTCAACAACAACAACGATTTCACCAACAATAATTCTATTTTTACGGTTTTCTTGATTTAGTAAAATCCCGCGAAATACTCTTGTATTTTTTTCGGTTTAGTCAAGACTTGTAAAATCCCGTAAAATAGTTTTCCACAAACAACAACAATCACACCCACTTAAGATCCAACAAAATCTTTCACACTTCATAATTCATAACTATTCATTCATCATGTCTACTCTAGTTAACACATCCTCAACAGAAATTTCAGTTGAAATTTCAGCTGTCAAGCAGAAACACGATGAGCTACTCAAAAAGAGTTTGTTAAATAGGTCACAATTTGAAGGTCAACTCAAAGAGAAAAGTAAGGTTATTTCGGATTTAAAGGTTAAGGAAGGAAAAGACATTGACACGATGATTGAGATGGAGAAACAGATAAAGTTTTTAAATGAAATTCTTTATAAACGCAATCAGTCAATTCAGACCATTCACATGTTAGCACCCAAATGCGCTACGTATAATGGTAGATCAACCTTTGCAAATCCAAAGTACCTCAAGAAAGCTCAATCTGATAAGCCTCGTTTGTATGAGATCCCATATGATACTTCTGATCCTGCAAACAGATTTTGCCCCGATGGGGAAGAGACAGTGACTCTTGAAAAGGAGAGTAGATCAAAATTGGATAAAGACACAGTGAAACCATATAATTACACATATCAAAACAGTCTTTATGAAACTTTCAAACCACCATCCAAAGCCTATCTTGATCAGTTGGAACGCGCTAAAGAAGTTAGGAAGACAATGTGGAGAAAAACGTTTGTTAGGACAAAGCCAAACATTGCTAAAAACGTTGGATTTCTACCCATGTCTAAATCCATTAGTAAAAGTAGACTACTTTATAACGAAATGACAAACAACTTCAATCATTTTAGAACAATTTGTCAACAAACTTGGTCTATTCATACAAGTAGTGCATATCCAACCCAACTGAGCTAAGAGTATGGAAAGTTTTGTAATCAAAATATTATTAATTCCCTCTTTCAGACAAAACTATAACTAGAACAGTCATTGTTTTATTGCAGACTAAAAAGAGAAATGAATAGAACGATTTGGAGTACGTTAATTCCCTTGAAAAGGAGCTTTGACGAACTTGAATCATAGAAAAGGATGATTTTTTCAAACATATAAGATCACGACACGAAGAGTGTGTGTCTAAAGAATGTTACATGTTCGTATTTGATTTCTCTTGTCTATTTAAATGCAAATACTGAATTGGCAATGCTATAACTTTCATAAAGTCAAAGAATGTGAAAGTCTTGCACTAAAGCTTTCGAAACGAACAGTATCTGTTAACAAAGAAGTCATAATAAATTTAAAAAAGTTTTTCTAAACTAGAAAAACACTCGATTTCTCTTGAACATTCATTACAACATTAGTAAAGAACAGATTAAAAACAACCCAGTTCGCAAAGAAAAATGCTTCCAATGTATTTCGAAAAGAACGTGAACAATATCATGAAATACAAGATTTGAAAGCTCAAATGCAAGACAAGAACATGGTGATAAATGAGTTAAAGAAACTCATTTAGGTAACAAAAGGAAAGTCTGTGGAAACTCAGTTTGCTAAACCATCTGTTGTTCGACAACCAAATGCTCAACGGATATCCAAAACCAAACAGTCTTAGAAAACCCGACTCCTTTTCAAAATTCTCCTGGAAAATGATAAGTTTTTTCAAACGAAACAGTCGGTTAATAAAACTAATTTGTCGGATGGTTTATTTAAACCAGTCACTCAACAGAGTTTGCCTCAGAATAGAAACCAAGCGGTTCGAAACACAAATGTGCTTCAACCAGGAATGTTTAGAATTGCCTCTACCACAACACAAACTAGAACACCACAGTTGCCTCATGTCTTTAGTAATACTAATCCACACATGACTAGAATCTTCAGGAGTAATTCACACTACTAGGGTTTACAGACCACCGTCTTAATTCTATGCAATTTAAAAGATAAGGTCAAGCCAAAACAATATCCAAGTGAAGTTTCAAAAGAAGGAAGGATAGAGACCATTCAAAGGATTTTTTAGTATTTCTAAGAAAACAAAGTCTTTAACAGCGTGATGGAAAGTTCAAACTCCAGAGACTTCGAATTGCGAATGCTGCTTTGTGCTGAATTTTGAATGTGTGTGTTTTAAATATCTAATCATGATGCTTGTGTTTTCTCGGATACATGTAAAGACGTGATGCCTAGAACAAAGAAGCCTAATGTATTGCCTATGAGAGCCGGATAAACCAAGAGAAAAGCGAACAATCTGTTTTGCAACACCCTATAAGAAAACATTTGCATCAGATACACTATCAAAAAGTCTGAAGAGTTACTATAAGAAGTTGTATGAGAATACAAATCAGGAATGGAAATGGTGGATAGCTAAGAGATGTCCATCAGGTTATACATGGACACAAAAGCCACTTAGGACCAAAAAGATATGGATGCCTAAGGTTAGGAAAGATGATGAATCAACAAGTATTAGTCCCACTATAGACATTGTCTCTAGGATAACTAATATCTTGAAGATATCAAATTCCTTAGGATCCAATTTGTCCAGTGTTCCATCGTCCTCTAATTCTCTTGCAGATTGTACAACTCATCCTATTCATTGTTGACTCTGGATGCACAAAGCAATGACGTTTGAACACAACAGTTCAAGCCTCGGTCGTCAATGTCAAATGGTGTCTGCTGAAAATAACACTTCAGGCCCCGTTCCTCAATGTTCAAATGACGTTTGAACACAGCAGTTCAAGCCTCGGTCGTCAATGTCAAATGGTGTCTGCTGAAAATAACACTTCAGGCCCCGTTCCTCAATGTTCAATGACGTTTGATCGCACCAGATCAAGCCTCGGTCTTCATGGCAATGATGTCTATTCACATCAGTTCAGGCCTCGTTCTTCTATCAATGACTTCGATCATAACCTTCAGAACTCTTAAATCACTACCACACAATGAACCGTCCAAAAGTTCAAAGCTGGTTCCAAAAGTTGTTCCTCTAGCAGTCAAGACAGCTACATCAAGACAAGAGTTGGAATTACTATTCCACCATCATATAGCAATGCTGAGGACAACAGGTAAATAAATACAAAATCAGAAAAACAGAAAATTTCCAAAAAGATTCTTCTATCGAACATGTCTCATTGGATCGATAAAATTTACGTGCTTAAAATGTCGATATAAACATTGACACGGGTGTGTAAATAAGTTCGAGCGAGAGTATTGCAAAAGTTTCAAAACATGTCATTTCTAATTTTTCAGATGGCTATATGCAAAAACAGTACTTAACCCGGACTTCAAAAATAAAGGGAATGTTATAACTTAGCCTCACAACGAGAAAATTAACGTTTCTCGGTCTTGAGCTGTTCTTACAAGACATTCAATGTTTTTAGCTCAAGGAAAAGGATAATGTACGTTTCAGTGCGCTTACCCTTACCGTTAGAAGAGAAGTCCTCTAACATCTGGTTTTCAAAAAAGTTGAACATAATTTTCAAGAATTTCTCGATGACAATCATAAACTTTCCAAAATTGTGTGTTCCAACACTCCATCCCTCACAAAGTTTTTCAAAAGACAACAATTTTTCAATTGGTCCTATTTTTGTAGGGAGTTTTTCCGAAAAACAAATTTTAATGTTCTTGATACATCACAACGACCTTTCTTCTATGTATTCAAACATTTTCAAATGTTCCAAACCATTCATGGCTGATAATATTTTCTCCACAGAATTTCAAGACTATATTTAATCACAAGGTAATTTCAAAAACTAAGTGTTTAATATTTAAAATAAGGGAGAAAATATATTTAAAATATGATCTAATTGACTCAATGTGCTGAAAAGGTTTTAAGGTTCGATCTTATACCCAACAACATCTTAATTTCACGACGATTTTGAAGTAATAAGGTGGTTAGGTTAAGAATCAATCCTATGATCCAACCAGAACCGGAGGATCTACCCAAGGATAATCCAAAGTTAGAAATAGCAGTCCTTAGGTATGATTGGAGATGAATGTATATGGGAATAAATTGCCTGACTAAGATTGAGCTAAGACACTGGAACATTCACAACAAAGTTGTTAGTAATGAACGTCCTGGTAAGCATTTATAAGGCTTGAAGAATGAAAAAAGAAATGTATGATAAAGGTACTAAAGAAAGAAGCCCTCCGACACTACTTAAGGCCAGAAATTATGCTTCAAATCACAAGATGATTGCCTGACATTTAGAAACGACATCATGGACCCAGTGATGCAATGCACAACCCTTCCCAGCCATTCAAGTTTCTCTTAAAAGAGACTTGTCTCATTTGTCACGGAGATACACACATTATCTATTGACATCTCACTTCGAGATTGTTAATATTGAAATGAGGTGTGCAATAAGCTCCAGCCTCTAGTACTAAAACCAAAATTGCCACTGAAACGATCTAAAAGCCAAGATATCAATCAAAATCTCCGTTAGGAACCATTCCATTTCAAACACTTGTTGAACATCATCAGGTTCACAAGCTGTTATCAAGAGTCCTACGCAATATCATTGTGATATTTGCCAGAACATTCAGAGTGATACTCTTTAGTATTCACAATGACGAATGGAAATCCTTCCAGTGTCATCATCAAACAGCACTGCGGTAGGTGACTTGCGAGATTCTATATGAATCAAACTTGTGACAACTGGATATCGATTTGGTCCAGTAAATGAATTGACGGTTGATGAATTTTGATAAAAACATGACACTCTCGATGTGTTACAAAAACTCTTTAACGAGTGACACGTCGATTGATTTTCAAATCAATTTTCTCGTTTATCACTAACGTAAACCTGCAGGTCAAACGGTGGTAACGGAAACCTCAATCCCATTCAAATGCTCAATCTACGAAGACATACTATCTAGAAAGCTCAAGATTTAAAGACAAAGACTTCCGCAAACTCTGATTTGAAGCTTTCAAGATAATGCAAAAGTATGAGCATGTTGGTCAAAGACATAAGATCGCCAAGATGGTCAAGACGATAAAGACAATGAACAAAGGCTCAGAAGTCAAGATCGCAAAGCATGAAGGAACACCTACAACAAATAACGATCCTGATGCTCTCTATGGCACCAAGTAACGGACTCGGGCTTAAGGACGGAAAGGAGGTAGGGGGCTGAGAGCGACCCGTGGAGTACTGTATGAAGGTGGTCATCAATGAACTCACTTCGGGGGAGATTGTTAGCCTAAATTTTATTGAGTCAATAAAGGAAGCTCGTTCCCGTGTTCAAGACCTCACTTCGGGGGAGATTGTTAGCCTCAATTTATTGAGTCGAACAAGGAAGCTCGGTCACTCTACGATGGAGCTTCGGTCTTTATTTAGTTAACGTTGTAATAAAATATTATCGGGAATCGGGCTCGATAGTTAATCTAATATTGTATATGTTTCGGGTTTAATCCCAAGCAAAACCCGAGCCCGGGTCCTAGTTAAATATCCCACGCGTTGTAGGGATATATATATAGATATTTTCCATATGAAAATATCTAATTCTAATAATATTTTTTTTTCTAAATCTAAAAAATCTTTTTTTTTCTCTCATCTCTCATCTCTCTCTATTCTCTCTCTCTAAACAACTAATCATCTCTCTTTCTCCTTTCTTGTTTCGATTCGTGTTATGAAGTGAAGTTAATCGGGAACCTACAAGTATAAATTGTTGGCTGATAAAGGTTTACTGCATCTTGTCGGCTCACAACCGATGTTGCAGTCTTCGAAACAAAGCCCATAGTGAGATAATAAATGCCAAAGTGCATTCGTAAGTGTTATCAATAAAAATCCGTCGTCAGACTAAGTCACTACATCTTGTCGGAGGCGTGGCCGATGTTGTAGTCATGTAAATGATGACGGTAATATATTATGATTATAGCAATAAATAACTAATAAGGAAAATTTAATGGTTAAGATTTCTTTTTCTAAACTCAAGTATAATTTTGAACTAAGAATAACTTGCTTTAAGACTTCAAAAGTTTGTTGGTTGCCGTTGGTTGATTATTTCTAGGAATAATCGCACCAATGAGATCATTAAATTTTTGATGTTTGCGTGCTTTGAGTAGTATTGTTTATTTAGCGGTAAATCTAAGAAATTCGGCCTAAAAGGGTAGAGTATCCCGCTATTACATTGCGAACATTCTCCTGTGGGGTCTCAACCTGATAACCTAAGTCGAACTCGGCTGGGATCTATCGAGAATATGCTGGTTGGTGGGTGATCTAGTCTTTTCCCCAGATTTCTTCAGAAATATCGTTATGCACATAAACTATACTACTTTCTAAAATTGTCGATCTAAATTTAACTTAAAATAGAATTCACACTAATTGAATAATTGTTGGGAGCGAAAAGTTGACAAGTCATAGTTATAAGTAGTGTTAGCATCTTTACTTGTACTTAACGGTGATTTCGTTTTTACGCTTAGCTTGGGACTAGTGAAAAATCGGGGACGATGAATTTATCCGTCAGGACATCCATAGATTATTCTATGGGTGCTTCTCATTCTATGATCCCAGTGTTGATAAAATAAAGGAAGTCAAACAAATTTGTTCAGTGAAAAAAAAAGGAAGGAAAAATACAAACTATTAGGGAATAGTTAGTGTATAATATAAAAAATGGTGAAAACGCGACCTTGTCGAAGCTATTGAATATTTAAGTTCGCCCTTGACGAAAACACTTAGCTACTTTTCGAGGTTATTAGTCGAGGGGGATGAGGATTCTTCGGTTTCTTAAGTGTTTACTTCATAACATTGCGCGAGGACACGCCAATATCTTAGTATGGGGGATTTAATATGTGCTTAATTACACATATTTTATACCTAATAAAACGACCCTAAACGACAAAAAACGCACATAAATTGCCATAAATATGCTTGTTTTTGTGTCTGTGTTGTGCAGTATTCAGATATTCAAGAAAAGGCTGAAAACAAGCCAACACGAAAAACGAGCACAAAATAAAAAGAGCGTGAAGAGAAGCCAAAGTCCAAAGCCCAATGTCAACCCGGAACAAAGTCAAAGTCAAAAGAAAAGTCAAAGCAAAGCCAAAATACAACTTTAGGGACTGAATTTGCCAAGTCCGTAAGTTGGATTTCAAAGACTTGAAACAAAAGTGAGTATTTTTTAACTTTAGGGGCCAAATCTTCGCCAATTCCTAAAAGTTATCACCACAAGGACTTATTTGAATACTCTAAGATGGTTGAGGGACTGTTTTTTTCTTTACCAAATCACTAAAACTTTTCATTTCACCTCAAAGGAAGTGACAAGTAATAACCATTATTAGCTTCAGGGACTTAACCTGGCAAAACCCACAACTTTTGTCACACAAGACTAGTTTGTAATACAACATCTTAAGATAGGGCCTTTCTTGCAACATCACCAAACCCAACCATGTTACCAAAAGAAACAGAGTGTTTATATACTCATTCCCGCCCAAATAACCCAAGAACCAATCACCTGTTCATCTTCCCCACTTTACCCTGCAACACTCGAAAAACACCAAAGGATAAAAAACCCTCACTTCACTCCACTACAACCCTTATGCCACATTGGCAATCCCATTAAAAAAACGCCAAAAAGATTCATCAGAAGTGAAAAGAAAGATAGAGGAGAGTTTTTTTTAGTTTTTTAGTTTTAATTTATGTTTTTTTAAGCTTATGTAATTTTCAACTTAATCATAGCCTCAGCTTGTACCCCTTTTTCCTTAATAAAATTCAGTTTCAATTTAAATTCGTGTAAAATCCAACTTTTACTTTTTTTAAGTCAGGAAGCTTATAAGCCCTTAACAAGCTACATTGTTCTATTTTTTTTAAGTTCTATAACTCCAATAAGCTTAGCTGAGCTTGTTTGAACTTAGTTACTCAGTTCTTAAAGTTTTTGGTTAAGACTTGAGGAGTTAAGCTTTTAAGCTTTTGGAAGATAAGCCACAGAAGGAAGGGCTTATATGGTTCAATCAAAAGCTTATTTTATAAGCTGAGCTTGTTCACAAGCTCATTTGAGCTTTTGTTAACTCCTGTCAAAGCTTAGGACCAAAGGTTTTTCATTTTCTATCATTTTAAGCTATTGTACTGTAGCATTGCTTATTTAAGTTTATCATTGCTTATTTTGACTTATATCAGCTTAATATGTCATAGACTTGCATTAGAAATCATCTTAATTAGTTAAATACTAGTTTAAATTAATACTGCCTAATTTCTAGTTTATACTGCCTACTAGCTTACCTCAATACTAAGTGCTTATTTACCTTTGATTTTTGCTTAATTGCCTTTAATAAGCATAGAATATGCATGAGATATCCTAGGAAGTGATAATACTTATCTCTTTAGCGAGTTTTAGGTAAAAGATTGTTAGGGTTTCATGAGTATTTAAGAAACCTACGGTCATAGATGAAAGGACCGGGGAAGACGATTGAAAAACACTTTTATTATTAATAGAAAAGATCCATAGAGGATCATTGTTTGAGTAATTCTTCTTCTTTAACTCTGTTGTTTATATTCCGCGTAAACAATAGTTTAATTTGTTAGAGTCTCTCTTAGAGTTGCTTGTGATTACATAAGTACTCTACTACCTTAACAGGATTAAAGATCTATCTAGGGCAGGACCTACGAGTGGTATCAGAGCCTGTTAGAGAGCCTCTGTTAAAGAAAGATTACTATTCTCACTCATAAAACTTCACAATGACTTCACCAATTCCTTCACCAATATTCTCTATGCCATCACCATCATAAACATTCTCTTTCCCATCAACATCTGAACCTGTGTTCTCTATGTCAACCTCTGAACCAGTATTTGAATCTCCAAACTCTCAAACCTCACAAAACACACAGTCTCAGCAGCAGTTCCAACAATATCACACAACCACTGTCTCAAACAATAATGCTGTTAATGGTTGATCTATTTGAACAATGTTTCTACTCAAGTTAAGTATCATCTGCTTTCATTCAATATTTCAAGCAGCTTATACTTCAATCTTCAAAGTCTTTGGTATATGTCCAAGAAAGATCAAGCAGATCTGAGATCAAGATCATGATTACCTCCTCAAGCTCACAAATGCAGATCTTCTTAGAAACTTGAAGTTAACCAAGTCAAATTCAAGTTTAGGGGAGGATTGTTATGAATTATGAATTTCTAGTTCCTACTGGTAGTTATACTCGTTCCTACTGGTAGTACACAGTTCCTGCTGGTAGTAAGATTTAGTCTTCCTGGTCTTTTGGAATGTCCTGGTCTTATGGAAAGTATTAAACGACATTCAGAATGATTAGGAGGTTACAAGTTTATTTAGGAAATGATTAATTATATTGATGTAAAATACTTAGGCAGGTATTTATTATATTGTAACCACCTAGGACCCCTTGCACTATAAAAGGAGGTCCTAGGGTGTAGAGATAATCATCACTTTGGCACACACATTCTCTATACGTATTTCTCTCTTACTTAGTTAGCTTCAAGGTTGTAAACCCTGTTACTGTTCAGAGTAACCGTATTAATATATTGAGGCTACAAAGTTTGATCTATTTCTATTGTTCTTCTTACATATAAAGATTAGTTTCCGTATAGTCTTTGTATTTTGATCAAGGCTTCCAAGATCGTTCAAGAAAAGGTTTTTCTATAATTGGTATAAGAGCTTAAGGCACACAAGCTGTTATTTAAGGATGTGGTGGGTCAATTGGTTAAGAAGGTTAAAGCTTTGGAGTTGAAACTCAGGACAAGGAGCAGGAAGGTTGTTATGAGTGAGTCTGATAAAGAAGAGGAAGAAGAGCATGCTGATTTAGAAAGACAGAGAGCAGAGATGCAGAGAAAAAGACAACAGGATGTGCTTGATTCAGCAAAATACTATACTGATGCTGACTAGACTGATACCATGGGTCACGTTCATGCCAAAGAAGCCAAAGCAACCTGAAGTTCCAATGTCATCTCCACCTGATGTACCTCAACCACAAGCTACCAAGATTATTCCACCTGTTGATTCTCAACAACCATCTGAGTCTTCTTCACAACCTCATGTTTCAATGTCATCTGGTCCTGAGAAAAAGGGGCATACCTATGGCACCAGGAGGAAGTCTCTTGGAACTAGGAAGAAGTCCTCTACTGCATTGGACTTGGATGCTGATGACAGATCATTCATCAGAGTTCTTTCTGATGATGATTCTGATGATGATGATGATCCTGTTATTGTTTGGTCTGCTTTTGCTACTTGGGAGGTGGAACCTACTCCACTAGGAGATATCAATGCTTTGTATATGGTGGATGGGTCTTCCAAATATTTTACTCATCTCAGGGAAATTCTTCATCTGGTTGATAGACAAGATTTGTTGAAGCTCTATGGGATTGTGGTCAAGTACTATGAAGACCATCCACTTACTGGTGCTGGTATGATGTTGTGGGGAGATCTTTAGGTACTGTTTGAATCACATGAAGGTGGACATGGTTCTTTGGTTTGGTCTGATCAACAACAATGGCATATCAGGAGTTGGAGACTATTTCCATTTTCCTATGTTCATGTATTAGAAACCATTTCTGGCAAGGTTTTGTATATGTTTGCAGATGGGTCATATCCTCTTTCAGTTCAACTTATGAAGAAGATGTTGAAGCACAAATTGGAGATTGAAATTGATGGTGTAGGGAATGCTATGACTTATGCTGAGCAGTTGATTCAATTCATCAAGAATCAACTTGCTGCTAGCATTCCTTCTGCTTGATACTGGTACCTTGTCACTCTCTTGTATATTCTCTATCTGTTTGCTGTGTTTTTAGGTTTTATTCTATATTTTGGAAAGCTTGTTGTAGTTGGTTTTTGCTTTTTGGGTCAATCTTGGTTTTTGGTAGAAGCTGTTGGGTTGGATCACATTCTTTTGATATATTTTTTGGTACAACTTGTTTTCTGTGATCAAATTTGGGTACATGGTTTTCTGGCACAATTTTTCAAGGATATATTTTTGGTGCAACACCCTATGGTTCTCAATTGCCAGGCCTTTAAGGCTAGAATTAATTGAATTTTGGTTCTCAATTACCAGGCCTATCAGGCTAGAATTAATTGAGATATGGTTTTAATTCCCAGGTCTTTTGACCAGAATGAATTGATATAGCTTTAATGGTTTGCTTCAAATCATAGGGTCACTCAACTGACTGATGTTTCAAGTACCAATAAGTTGAGATGGTTTGCAATCCACCATGGGAGTAACCCTTTCTGGGTCCCAAGGATTGTCTAGCCCACAAGCAAACGGCTATGTGGTAAAGGCTTATAAAATCCGTTGATGGTTGCCAGGTTACCCAAAACTGGATGGTTTTCACTTGCCATATTCTTGGAATGAAAAGTGGCTAGTCCAAAGCAAACGGCTCATGGTAAATACATATCAAATCCGTTTATGGCTGTAATGACTTGCCAAAAGTCATATAGTTCTTCCACTTCCTATGATTCATGTTCTGAAAATGGAAAATGGCTTCAGTCCTCCATGGATCATCCCCTTTCTGGGTGCCAATGGACTGACTAGCCCAAGAGTGAATGGCTACTTGGTAAAGGCTCATCAAACCCATTCATGTAGCTGTGGTGGTCTTGTTGCAGTCTAAGATTAGATGCTGGTTTTCATGTTACTGATTCGGAGTTTATGAAGGTTGCTGCTTTTGGTGTTCATGCTGTCAATTTTCTTATTGCTATCATCAAATTTCTGATTCAAGAAGTATGGAGTTGGTTTCAAGATGTTGCTGTTTAATCCTCTGGCGTTTTCAACAAAAGATCTATCTAGAAACTTGAAGTTAACTGTGTCAAATTCAAGTTTAAGGGGGGATTGTTAGGAATTATGAATTCCTAGTTCCTACTGGTAGTACACAGTTCCTACTGGTAGTAAGATTTAGTCTTCCTGGTCTTTTGGAAAGTCCTAGTCTTATGGAAAGTATTTAATGTTTATAGTTAGTACTGGGCAGAGTCAAAACTTAATTCCGCTGGTAGAACAATATTAGTCCTTGGTAGTTATTATCTTACTCCAGATTGATAGTATAGTTAGATAGTGATAAGGATAAGCATGAGTATCCTATAAGTGAAAATACTATCTCTTTAGGCGAGTTTTAGGTAAAAAATTGTTAGGGTTTCATGAGTATTTAAGAAACCTACGGTCATAGATGAAAGGACCGGGGAAGACGATTGAAAAACACACTTATTATTAATAGAAAAAATCCATAGAGGATCATTGTTTGAGTAATTCTTCTTCTTTAACTCTGTTGTTTATATTCCGCGTAAACAATAGTTTAATTTGTTAGAGTCTCTCTTAGAGTTGCTTGTGATTACATAAGTACTCTACTACCTTAACAGGATTGAAGATCTATCTAGGGCAGCACCTACAATTACCCTCATGGGTCACCCCGACATCATGCCTGTCATTAACCAACTCGTTTACACACTTTTTCAAAGTTCAATAATTTACCCGAAAATGCAGAATTTTAGTGTCACTTTACCATTTTCTAAACCACACCTACTGAACTTTATAAATTTTACCAAAAATCACAGGTTCAATATCATGTGTTTTCTATCCTCAAGATTTTTCCACTAATTTATTTCCACATTTAAGTGCCCCAAATAAAATCAAACTTTTAACTACTCAGTTTCGGATCTGATCGCACACTAAAAATTTTGGACCTAAAAACCATTCTTAGACTCTAAATCAGAAGCTCTCCTTTGGGAGATTTTTAATATACACATAGAACTAAACTCCTGTAGGTTGGCTAATCCTAATTCAAATTTTAAGTGGGGTTTTACACCTCGTAATATGACCTAAATATGACCCGAATTTACTGCTTTGACAACTTTTCTCGTAACCAATATTTGAATAACTTCCCGACCTTAAAAACTTTTGAGGCCTGATGTTCTGGAAACTAGACTCTCTGAGCTACATCATAGACACCGGAAACTTGACAAAAGCTATTACCATCATCGAGATAACAACCGAATAACACAACCCTAAATTCTGCCCTAATCTAAATCTAGTTATAACGCCATCTAAACCCTAACGAATACACTCATATGATCCTAATTAAACCCTAATAATTGTAATATGATTAAACATCATTAATTTACAGATTTAATAAAACCTTAATTATCCATCTTAATAATTGTTACAAGGATTAATAATTAGAACTAACAAGGAAGATGATTTGTACCTTAAACTATTGATTCTTGTACACAAAAATCCCTAACTTGAAAAAATAATTTTTCTCTTCTCTCTTGCTCTTGAATTCAGCCGATTGAATGGTATGGGAAGTTGAAAAGTGATTTAGGGATAATAAGGTTTAGTATTTATAGGATTAGAGTCCAAGTTATAATCAAATTTGTTTCCTTTTTTCCTCCCTAATCCCTTAACCGACCGAACCCTTATCTTTTTTTTTTAAATTTATTTATTTATTAATTACTTAATTATTTACGTTACCTTAAGTTTTTATAAAAACCTAAGCTTATTTGAGTATACCTTTTTGTGTAAACGCAATTTACTAGACTTTTAAAATAAACAACTTTTCATTTTTATTAAACCTAACTTTCCAAAAATAGAAAATTCATTTCTTTCTTATTCTAATCACTAAAGCCTATTCATACCTAATTTTACTAACACATAACTACGTATATGTAATAATACTTACACAATTAACGCAAAAACACCAAAAACCACAAAAGTCATTTCCTTGCCACCAAAAGTGAACGAAAGAAACTTAACCAAATCCATCACCAATCCAATCCCAATGAGACGATCACGCTCAATGGATTGATTGCCAACTCTCACACAATCCACATAATGCATATAAACACATAAACCATACATTACAACAGATTCATAAGTCAACACTAACGGTTTGACTAACCTGCTCAAGTCATGGTTGTCACAACAAACACCACCAGAAACGGCTTATCTGTGACCAGCTATACGCCGCGTCTGAGCTAATGCTATCTGGAAACTTTTCCCATGCGTAAGGGATATTGACGCGGCTCAATCACCACCTTTTTTACCTATCTCACCCCCTATAAAAACCCCATCCAAAGATCCAGTTTTTATTTTAAAGAAGCATTGAAAATGCAAATGGCTTTTGGTATTTCAAACTCAATCCTAACACCTTCGAATGGTATGCTTAAGATGTGTGCTTATAACTTCTATCAAAAGTTTCACCAATTATACAGTTTATGAATTTTACTTCAAATCAAACACTACTTAAAGCTGTCTGTGATTCCAATTACATTCATATTATTGATTTTGATATCGGATTTGGTGCTGAACGGGCTTCTTTCATACAAGAGCTTCCTAGAAAAAAAACAATGTTAATGGTGGTTGTTTATTGAAGATAACTGTTTTTGCTTCACCTTCAACTCACTACCCTGTCAAACTCGGGCTAATGCATGAAAACTTGTCACAATTCGCTCATGAAATTGGTATTTCGTTTGAGCTGGAAGTTATGAACTATGACTCTTTTGATTCGAATTCGGGGCATTGAATTTTCCAGTATGGTCAACTTTGACTCATTTATCTGCAATTCCGTCGCTTCTGCATTTCATAAAAAACTATCACCAAGGGTAGTGGTATCACTTGATCGCGGGTGTGAAAAGACGGATCTATCATTTTGCTCAGTATTTTCTCAACGGTCTCCAGTACTATGAAGTTTTATTGGACTCCATTGATGCTGCTAAGGTTCCTTTACACACGATTAATAAGATTGAAAAGTTCTGGGGAAACTTCAGTGTCACTCCGGAGCAAATGGCACATTGGAAGCCACTCTTTACATCTGGCGGTTATTCATGTTGGAAAAATAGTATATATTATATATATTTATAGAGATAATGTGAATGAAATATCGTGTCTCAAAGTGGGACACGTGAAACACAAAATCTGGAAATCTATTTTAGGAATAGATTTAAACTTATCAAATAAGTTTGTACAGAATATTTTGTGTCATTAAAAGATATGCAAATCTTTTTTGTTAATAAAAGATTTGCTTAAGTTGGGCAGTTATTTATCTTGGAAAACAAGACAACGTTTTCACTATAAATAGAGGCCTAGTCTCATTCATTTTAGACACAACTAAATATGCAGCTCCATAGAAACCAAGTTCCAGCAATCCTTTCGATCAGAAATGTACGACTGCTTCCGTGATTTTTCAGGCAAGTTTGTCAGGTCCGGCTGTACAACAGCTTTGGACGTTGTACCCTGGGAAACAGACGGCGAATCTGTTTTAAGGGAATCGTGTTAAACACGAGCCTCGTTCCACGACCTTTTACTGCTTTTATTTACTTATCGTTATATAGTGTCTGTCTTCTGCTTCTACCCCTTTCTGTCTGTTATTTAATTTTCTGTTATTTATTTTCTGTTAATTTAATTTATTGTATTATAATTCGATTTTATTAATAAAAGTGTAACAGTTTCCCAACAGTCTTAAAACAGATTCTGTGTAACAGAATTAAAATCACTTTTGTTAAATCGGATTAATTATTATTAACAGATTTTATAATTATAAACTGTTTTCTGTCGAAACCAAGTTGAGTTTCTTTGGAAATCAGTTTTAATAAACAGATTTTTAATGTACAGATTTGGAATTACAGATCTATAACGATTTTTAAAAAGCAGTTGTTCAGATCAGTTTAGTTTGAAACCAAGATTGAGTTTCTGTTAAACTGATCTAGTTGATTCACTGAAACCAAGATTGAGTTTCTTTGAAGCAGATCCGGTACAAGGTTATAGAAATCAGGATTGAATTTCTTGGATACCGGTTTATAACAGTTTATTTAATTGTTTGTGTGTGATCTTTCAGGTGTTCAGATCAGTTTATTTTGAAACCAAGATTGAGTTTCTATTAAACTGATCTATTTGATTCATTGAAACCAATTTGAGTTTCTTTGAATCGGATTTGGTACAAGTTTAAATAAACCAAGTCGAGTTTATTAGATACCAAATTATTTTAACAGTTCTTAACTGTTTTGTATTGACAAGTTTACTAATGGTAACACGAGTGTAACCCTAGTGAATCTTGTAAATGTAATTGGTGCGCCAGTTACTGACATGGTTGCAAATCATGACGAATTTAGATTCATTGAAACCAAGTGGATTTTCTTTGAAACAAATCTCTTAAAACATAAGTTGTTATTTTATTAGATAACTGTAACATGTTCAATGAAATCAAGAAGAGTTTATTTGAAACAAGATATTGATAATTATACAAGTTATTATTAAATATCAGATTATATACATCATTTTTACTAAATTAGTGGAAGTGTTTGTTTGACTTGTCTAGTTTATTTTAAACCGGGTCGAGTTTAATTATTAACTAGATATAATTCTTGAAATTTTGAAGTTTAAAAGTATATCTGTAGAAACCTTTTATGTGTTCTTAATTTATGTCTAAAACATACCCTTGTTAGTAAAAAAAATCTTGAATGTATGCATCTTGTTTAATGTTCATATTTGGTTTGAATGTTCTCTAGCGATAATTTCTGTTGTTTATTGGTGGCGGATTTTTGTGAAATATAAGTACTTATTTTGTTGTGCATTACTCATGATGATAAAATGCTAAATGATGCAATCTTGAAGTCAAAATCATGTTGTAATATTTCACAGTTATTGTGAACCGAATCTATTGGCTATCCTGTATTGAACGAATACGGCGAAAACGATCTAATTTGGTTTCCATTAGGATACAAACCTACCGAACTACTGGTTTCTTTAAGGAACCGATCCTCATTGGTTTCCTTTAGGAACGAAACTATACTGGCTTCCTTAAAACGGAAACCGACTCTATTGGTTTTCCTTTACGGAAATAACCGATCTAACTGGTTTCCATAAGGATATCCGATCTAATACATTCCTTTAAGAACCGAACTATGGTTTCCTTTAGGAACCGATCTACTAGACCACCTTAAGGAACCGATCTACTAGACTGTCTTTAGGAACCGATCTACTAGTTTGATCTTAAGGAACTGATTTATTGAGTCTATTAAGGGGCCGATCTATTGGTGACATTTAGAAAGCCGATCTATTGGTGATTTAGAAAACAGTTTATCCTTCAAGACCAAAAACACTTAAGATCAAGATTTCCAAATTAAAAGGCGATTTAAAACCTGACTTAGGGAGCTAATTAAATTTGGTTAATTCTGCACTCTAATCAAGTTAAAATGGCTTAATTGCAAGGTAATACAAGGATAACTAAAATAAGGCTTATGATATCAAAATGTCTCTAACTAGTTAGAATGAACATGATTCCTAAATGATCAAACAAGTTTCCTAAATACCTTAAGCATTTATGTCAATCTAAGTTGTCATTTAAAGGAATGGATCTTAAAAAGTGCTAAAAGTCTTAGAGTGCCCAATCCTTAAGAAACTTTTGCATCATGCAACATCTTTAAGTGCTCACTTGAAAGGTCTCTATAGTGTATTATATAATTGGTTATACATAAACTGTATTGATCCTTTCTTAGCAGAATCATGGATACCACAAAAGCTCAGCAAATTGCTTTGGATGATGCTCTAGTCGCTCCTGTTAACCATCTTAAGATTGGAAAATGCAATCAATGACTAAGCTCCACTCTCAAATCCAATGAAGCTACTATTCAAGTGGTTTTAGACGCTCTGAAACTCACTCCCTTCTACAAAGCATTTGAGGTCACTGCTAATGTACCAGAAATCTACATGCAAGAGTTCTGGGTCACTGTCTCCGTCCATCATAAATCACTTCGTTTCAAGATGAACGATAAAAGCCACACTCTTAACCTTGAAAACTTCAGGGACATGCTCCAGATTTTCCCTAGACTCCGAGGTCAAAAATTTGAAGATCTCCAACTTGAAGAGGAAATTCTCTCTTTTATTAGAGATCTTGGCCACACTAGAGAGATAAAGGTCTTAACAGATGTCAATGTTACCCAATTGCATCAACCCTGGAGATCATTTGCTGCTATCATCAATAGGTGTCTAAGTGGAAAAACTACCGGTTTAGACAGTCTTCGCTTATTACGTGCTCAAATCATTTGAGGCATGTATCATAAGAAGAATGTTGATTATGTCTACCTACTATAGGAAGACCTGGTATATCAAGTGGAGAACAAGAACTCTAAGAAGAACAATGACATGTGTTATCCACGATTCACCAAAGTCATCATAGACTACTTTATGTCAAAAGATCAATTAATATCAAGGAGAAACAAGATGTTTTGGCACACTGCCAGAGATGACCCCATGTTTAACACAATAAGGGTTATCTCTAAACATTAGGACACACAGATATATGGTACTATTCTCCCTGATGAATTGATTAACCAAGAAATAAAGGATTCTGAAGCCTACAAGCAGTACTACGCTATCGCATCTGGAGCAGAACCTCCAAAAGCAAAAACAAAGTACAAAAAGAAGGCAGATGGATCTGACACATCTTCCAAGCCCAAGTCTGCTCCAACAGTTAAAGGTAAAAGACTCAAGACTCCAGGTAAGGTGACCAAGTCAGGTAAGAAAAGGCAATTTGCATCGGTGCCGAAAGCAAAAGGACTGGAATCTCTATCTGAAGTGGCATTGTTTGAGCATGAACAAATGAAAATTGCCACCAAAAGAAGCAAGACACAATTCCACAGCTCTTATGCAAGTGGCTTAGGTGATGGAGCTGACCCTCAGTCAGAGGTTCCTGATGAGCAACAACAAAAGGTCGGTGGTATAAATGAAGGAGCTGGTGACAAACCAGAGGTTCCCGATGTACCCAAATATACCTCAGAGAGTGAAGAAGAATCTTGGACATTCAGTCAAGGTGATGATAATGATGCTGATGAAGAGTCAGACGCGAATGATGATAGTGAAGAAACTGAATCAGATGATGACGGAGATGATTTTGTTCACCTAAACTTGTCAACTTATAAAGCAGATGATCAAGAAGAAGAATAAAAAACAGATGATGATGAAGTGTCTTCTGATCAAAAAGTGTCTACACCGCCAGATCATGAAGTCACAGAAGATGATGCAAATCAAGAGGGTGATGATTATATTAATGAAGATGGAGAGGAAGGAGAAGAAGAAGATGAACTATACAAAGAAGTGAATATTAATATGGAAAGAAGCGATGTTGAAATGACCAATGCTCAAGCTAACAAAGAAACGGACGATACTCATGTGACTCTAACTGCTGAGCCTCCAGTAGTGCAACAACAAAGCTCTTCTGTTTCATCAGACTTGGTGTCAAAGTACATTAATCCATCTCCGGATACAGGTATTGACTCAATATTAAATCAAAATGTTCAGTCACATAATCTTGTCAATGTACCAGTTTCCGTTGCTGCTGTGACACCTTCTTCTGCCTCTATAATTCCTCAACCTCATGTTCCAATCATTCAAAATCTACAACAAACACCAGATTCCACAACAACAACAACTATTCCGACAACGACCTTGCTAGATATTCCTAACTTCGCATCCGTATTTTGATTTGATCAACGGGTATCCGCTTTGGAAACTGAAATTTCTGAGTTCAAGCAAACAAATCAATTTGCTAAAGTTGTTTCCTTAATTCCGGCAATTGTTGATAACTATCTTGCTTCTAAGTTGAAATATGCAGTGGATGTGGCTATTCAGCTACAATCAAACAAGCTCAGAGAAGTAGCTCAAGCTAAGAATGAAGAATTTCTTAAACAGATAGACTCAAACATGAAGGTTATAATCAAGGAGCAGGTTAAAGCTCAAGTCTCCAAGATCATGCCAAAGGTTGAGAAGTACGTCAGAGAATCTCTGGGAGCTGAAGTGTTGGTTAGATCAACCAATCAACCTCATACGTCTTACGCTGTAGCAGCTTCTCTCTCAGAATTCGAATTAAAGAAGATTCTCATTTACAAAATAGAGGAAAATAAATCAATAAACAGATCAGATGTTCAGAAAAATCTCTACAATGCATTGGTCGAATCGTACAACTTTGACAGTGACATCATTTCCTCATATGGTGATGTTGTCACACTGAAAAGAGGACGAGATGATCAAGATAAGGATGAAGACCCCTCTGCTAGATCAAACCGAGGGTCGAAGAGAAGGAGATCAGACAAAGAAGCTGAGTCATCTATAGAACCAACACATAAGGAGTCCAAGTCTACAATCTCTTCTAAAGGTGCATCCAGATCTCAACTAAAATCTTAATATCCAATAATGAACCGCCTTTCCTTGATCTAACCCCATAACTCAAACTTCAGAAGAGACTCTGTCACACGAGTTTTCCGCCTCTTCCAATACTCTCGAATTACTCCTTGCCGACCTACTAGGAGGTCGAACAAATTCTGCTTCAGAATATCTTAATTATTACATGCTTGATATCAATTGGCAGGTGTGAAACCGCAGAGTCGAGTTAATTATTAACCTAGATATAATCTTGAAAATTTAAGTTTAAAAAATATATCTAATAGAAACCTGTTGAGTTTCTTAAGAAGATATGGATTTAATGAACCTTGTTTATTTTCTTTAAGAATGAAAGGATTACTGAAACTTTGATTTTCAGTATAGAAATAGATCATGTAAAATAGATCTATTAAAGATCTTTTAATGGAAATTGACAACATCATATTACATATGTATTTTGTTAAAACATTATGTAATAGGTGATATTGTTTAATTGTATTAATCAAAAGACTTATTTTAAAATATTTTTGTATAACGGACCGTACAAAACATCAGTGTTTTAAACAAAAGACGAATTAAAATCATTTTGTTAAGAAACACTTGTGATTAAACATGTTGTTAACAATACCAAAATTAGTTTCAACCAATCATGAGATCTCGTATTAACAAAATATTTAGAATGTCATGAGTGACATCTAAAGGATCTGCTCCCGAACTTGTTAAAAAGGAGACCGATACTCTAGTTACGTGTACGGTAGATGCTTTGAAGCATTCAGAAACCTTATGTGGCATAACGAAGAGTTTATATGGTCTGAATGACATGAAAACTGAGGCCATGAGGGAATCCGACCTTAGATAATGGTGGATTAACACTTCGGTATCATGTCATGTTTATGGTGATAAGAGTTTGATTAACTCTTTTAATGTAATGAATGGAGAGAAAATTTGGGCAACTCTCCAACTACTAGTATCACAGGAACGGGAGATGTGATTTACATCTAGAAAAGAGTTTAAGTTAACCAACGTGTTGTACATGCTGGAGATTCGTAGGAATCTTGTGTCCGGGTGGCTACTTAATGAAATTTGGCTTTCATCTTGTGTTTGAATAAAAAAATTGAGTTAACGAATAACATAATTTGAAAATGTTTAAGCTGAATGTATTTTCTAATGGTCATTTCATTAAAATGAGTATGAATACGGCTTATTTGATTGTTTAAATGTATGGCATGGTTGACTCAGACATGTTTTAATTTTTAACTCAATATGTTGTCTAATTAAACTAAATTGGATACCCTCTTTTGTATTGACACGGATTACAGAATTAAAACTTGTGCTAAAGCCAAAATTGACAAGATTGTCTTTTCCTCTTGTTAAATGTAAAGAACCAACCCTTGAAATGATTTCCAACATGGTTTTTTAATGTGATTTGAAATTGATACTTACTAAGGTAGCGAACAACGAGTACTTCATCATATGCGTTGATGGTGGTACAAAATATTGCTATTTATACTTACTTGAGAGTAAGGTTATAGACAAGATTGTTCTATATAAATAAGTTGAGAATCAACTTATCATTAAACAAGGTAGTTCGAAGTCACCTCAGAGGTGAATATGTGTTTCCATTTCTAAATTTATGTGCTAAATTTAGAATAAGACACAAATTTATTGCTCTTGATACTCTAACAAGAGAATTGTTGTAAGAAAAGAACCATGCATTAGAAGATATGGTTAATGCCATGTTCTTAAGTCCTAGTTTAAGCCATGACATGTGGGGGAAAGCGATTATATCGGCTACTTATCTTTTAGATAAGATCCCTTGTAAAGAAAATAAGATAGTTCTTATGAACTATGGACGAAAAGAATACTAACTTATAAGTATTTACAAATGTGGGGGGGATATCTAGCTAAGATATCTGTACTGAACCCCAAGGTTCAAAAGATTTGACCTGAAACTGTTAATTGCATATTCTTAGTATATGTTCATAACAGTAGTACTTATGGTTTCTTTGTGTATGTGATATACACAAGGATGCCATAATGTAATAAAGAAGTGTTTTCTTCTTTGAAAATATATTTCCTTGTTAATGAAGGAAATTGGAAAATCATCTAGAATAGATGACAAAGTTGTCCAAGATCAGAGGCAACGAGATGATTATGATCTCCAAGATGAGAGACAAGATCAACCCAAGGAAGAAGAGGTTGAACCTAGAAGAAGCAAAAGGGCAAAAACGAGAAATCGTTTGGACCCGATTTGTTTCTTTTATGGTAGAAAATGAACCTACTTCTTATCGAAAAGCGGTAACTTCCTCAGAATGGCTCAATGGAAAGAAGCCATTAAAAGTGAAATAGATTCTATTTTAGCTCGTGGATTTACTTTCGGGTTGTAAACCACTAGGCTATAAATGGATCTTCAAAAAGAAGAGGAAAGCCGATGGCACCGTTGACAAGTACAAAGCAAGACTAGTAATCAAAGGATTTAGACAACGCGAAGGTCTAGATTACTTTGATACTTATTCGCTTGTTACGCGAATAACCTCGATTAGAATGATACTTGCTATTGCCGCATTAAGAAATTTGGAAGTTCACCAAATAGATGTGAAAAAGGCATTTCTAAACAGAGATTTAGAAGAAGAAATATATATGAACCAACCTGAGGGTTTCATGGCTCCTGGATTAGAGAGCAAAGTTTGTAGGCTTGTTAAGTCATTATATGACTTAAGGAAAGCTCCCAAACAAGGACATCAAATTTCACCATATCATGTAAGAATGTGGATTCAAAATTAATGGATGTATGTGTGTACTAATGTGTTTATACATAGATGGTATAATTATCACTAGAAGTGATAAGAAGATAAAAAAATCCACTAATGACATGTTGGAGTCAAGATTGACATGAACTTCATTAGTTGTTGAATATGGTTCTTGGAACTAAGGTCACGTGAACCAATATGGATTTGTCTTGAAGTCAAAAACATTATAAGGACAATATTCTTGAGAGGTTCAATGTGGGGGATTCCAGCCTAGCTATAATTCAATGACATCTTTTAATCTAAAGGTGTTGCCCATTTTGAATACTCAAAGAATATTAGGCATCTTATGTGTTTAATGACGGGCGTCTGACCTGATTTACAACTTATAGTCAGGTGAGGACCATTTCAGTAATTATTACAAGAGTACTATGATTGAATTATGAAAGATATCCAATTGCTATCAAATGATAGAGTAATGTAAATACGGATTCTTATATGTATAAGAATCTAGATCTACTAGAGCGGATGTATTTACGCTAAGTGGGAAGCTATGTCTTAGAAATCTCGAAAGTATTTCAAACAGACGCTTATAGCTAAATCTATGATGAAATCTGAATTTATCATTTTAGATAAATTTATAGAATATGCAGGATATTTACGTTAATTCGTAAAGGACATACCAACATGGCGTAAACCGGTAACGGCCATGTTTATAAAGTGTGATAGTCAATTGAATTTTGACAGAGCTCATATCACAATGTAAAACGGTAAGTCGAGACATATTCATCATAGACGGTGATTGGTGCGACAACTACTCTCAAATAGAGTTATCACGATTGACTACGTAAAGTCAATGGATAACATCGCGGATCCGCTTACGAAAGGCTTAAGCAGAGAGTTGGTTAGAGAGTCGTCTAAAGGAATGTGACTAAAGCCCTTAAAGGAATGAGTTTCTATGAAGGAAAACCTAACCCAGTTGACTGGAGATCCCAAGATCTGGGTTCAATAGGACAACCTAATCATAGAAATGTAGGGGAAGTCACGTCAATATGGGGTGTTACTTAAAATTGTAACATCCTAGTCCATTCCTATAACAAATGTGACTTGTTGAGGTTAAACATATGGCTTTAATGATTCAGGATGAAATCACAAAGCATAATGATTCAAGATGAAATCGTAGAACATATGTTTTTAATGATTCAGAATGAAATCACCTATGTGAGAGAAAGTGGGGTCGCTTCGAAAGGAATTGTGAGGGCCGCAATTCCTAAAAGCTCTTGCAGAACCAGGCTAGTGTTCATGACTATAACGAGTACGACTATGAGGACTTGGCAAGGTCAGGGAGAGTCTTGTGTGAGTGTGTATTGTCGTCTACGTAAACAGATGTTGAGTTCAAGGACATCGCATCTACTCAGATCTAGGAGACTAAGTGCATCTCACAAGGGAAGGTTCAAAGGGTCACACCTACCTATCCTATGCAAGACTCAACCGCAAAAATTTCATCAAAACTTTCGTGTGTTTTCGACCGATTTCCATTCATGTGGGGGATTGTTAGAAAAATAGTATATGTTATATATATTTATGTCCAAAATGGAGATAATATGAATGAGATATCGTGTCTCAAAGTGGGACACGTGAAACACAAATTATGTAAATCTATTTAGGAATAGATTAATTCTGTAAATCTATTTTAGGAATATATTTAAACTTATCAAATAAGTTTGTACATAATATTTTGTGTCATTAAAAGATATGCAAATCTTTTTTTGTTAATAAAAGATTTGCTTAAGTTGGGGACTTATTTATCTTGAAAAACAAAACAACGTTTTCACTATAAATAGAGGCCTAGTCTCATTCGTTTTAGACACAACTAAATATGCAGCTTCATAGAAACCAAGCTCCAGCAATCCTTTCGATCAGAAATGTACGACTGCTTTCGTGATTTTTCAGGCAAGTTTGTCAGGTCCGGTTGTATAACAGCTTTGGACGTTGTACCCTGGGAAACAGACGGCGAATCTGTTTTAAGGGAATCGTGTTAAACACGAGCCTCGTTTCACGACCTTTTACTGCTTTTATTTACTTATCATTATATAGTGTTTGTCTTCTGCTTCTATCCCTTTCTGTCTGTTATTTAGTTTTCTGTTAATTTAATTTATTGTATTATAATTCGATTTTATTAATAAAAGTGTAACAGTTTCCTAACAGCTTATTGCTTGCTGTGACGTATTGTCAAACATATCCTAAACAGGTTAGATGGCATGGCAAGCTGCCACCAATACAAAAACAAGCCCGTCACCATTATTATCCTTGTTGCCTCCCTTTGATCAAGACATTTCTTTCCTACGTGACTTGATTTCATCATCATACATCAATAACTAACCTTAAAGTAATGTCATATCACTCTAAACTGTTAAAGAATTAGGGTGTGTGTGATTGTGATGATCCTGGATATCTTACTAGAATCGTGTAGAGTTCACTTTCCGTATAAAGTATTTCGACCCTATAGATGCATGGGTTGCACGAAATCCTTATCGGAATAATTCTAGGAAGAGAATATTTTAGGCACCAGATTACAAGCAAGAAACAATGAAGGAATTGGTATATTATTTTTCGTATTAGTGTTTTTGGAGACCAGATCTTCTGTTTTAAAAACATAAGTTGGTTGTAAAGTTTTACGGGCGGTGTTTAGCTCCAACAGTTGTAACCGTTTCATCCAACTGAACATGTTGGGTTGGGCTTTTGGCGGGAATTAAGTATTCCTTAATACAGTTTATGAAATAAAACCGTTTAGGTTTTAGCTCTTGCCCTTGAGCCCCCGCTTTTTGTCAAATGGTCGGAGTCTCATATTAGTCTCAACGATGTGTGCACTCCACACTTCCTTAACTCGTATCCGAGCCGAATATAAAATCTCATCGGTCTCTAGTAAATCATCATTACCTAAATGACCATTGATGACACTAAAATCACCAACATAAACTGTCTTTTCTAAATCAATAAAGATGATAGTACCAATATATTCATAATCTTAATTATGTGGTTGCTCTTGCTTCTATAGATGGGATAAACAAACTATAAAGCGACAATGAAGCTAATAAGTTTACTAGCGTGCCTATTTCATATGTAAGATGCGTTTTATCACGGTAAGTGAATCAAATGTATTTTTTGTCCTTTGCGCGTTTATTGTGTTGTTGATACTACTTTTACTGGTGAAAATAGGGAGGGGGCCGGGATAGCGAAAAAAATTGTATTGTAAAATTTCTAAATTATCGGCTTGTGGGGGGGTGTTTCCCCTTAACCCCACCCCCCACCCCCCATCCCCCTCCCAACCCCCCCCCCCCCCCCCCCCCCCCCACACCCCCCCCCCCCCCCCCCCCCCCCCCCCCCCCCCCCCCCCCCCCCCCCCCACCCCCCCCCCCCCCCCCCCCCCCCCCCCCCCCCCCCCCCCCCCCCCCCCCCCCCCCCCCCCCCCCCCCCCCCCCCCCCCCCCCCCCCCCCCCCCCCCCCCTCCCCCCCCCGCCCCCCCCCCCCCCCCCATAGCTTATCCCCCCCCCCCCCCCCCACCCCTCCCCCCCCCCCCCACCCCCCCCCCCCCCCCCCCCCCCACACCCCCCCCCCCACCCCCCCCCCCCCCACCCCACCCCCCCCCCCCCCCCCCCCCCCCCCCCCCCCCCCCCCCCCCCCCCCCCCCCCCCCCCCCCCCCCCCCCCCCCCCCCCTCCCCCGCCCCCCCCCCCCCCCCCCCCCCCCCCCCCCCCCCCCCCCCCACCCCCCCTCCCCCACCCCCACCCCCCCCCCCCCCCCCTCCCCCCCCCCCCCCCCACCCCTTCACCTCCCCCCCACCCCCCCACCCCCTCACCCCCCACCCCCCCCCCACCCCCCCTCCATCCCCCCCACCGCCCCCCTCCCCCACCCCCCTCCCCCACCACCCCCCCCCCCCCCCCCCCCCCCCCCCCCCCCCCCCCAACCACTAATTTTTATTGTTAGTTTTCTAAAAAAATTTATTGAAAATATGCCCCCTCGAGCAAGACTTTCTGGCTCCGCCCCTGGCTACTTTAGATCGTTTTAATAAAATCACTGTTCGGAAAACTATAGAGTATCCACTAACGCAAATTATTCAGTCGTAACAATTTCAACGCTTGTGATTATAATTTTTATTTTTGATGAAAAAATAAGTGGCTAGGATTGGTTCATTGGGTCTATGACAAATGTTGGGTCTACATTGATCTTAACTCTCATAGTCATAAGCCAAAAAGTGTATTGTTTAAGTGACGTGATAACCATGTTTATTACAAGGCACAAACAACTTATGTGGGCTGAAAAGTGAAAAGCTAATAACGAGCCCAAATTTCAAAGTTAAATACCCAGAAATTTTGAGCCCATATTCTTGGAACTTTGGGTATTGACGGGCCCATAATACTAATATTAAAGCCCAAATAAAAGGAACGGTGTGGTGAGCAGAAAAACCGAAAACCGAAAATAACCGAACCGAACGAATTTGCCAAAACGAACCGAACTACTAATTCGGTTCTCGGATTGGTTATGAGTTTGGCAATCAGAACCGAAAACCAAACCGAAAATCGAGTTCATATATATATATAGGGAAATGCTAACAGCAGCCCTAAAGGCTGTTGATAACAACAAATTTTTCATAAAATATTCGCATTTTTCGCTAGTATGACCAATGAGAAGTGTGAATTGAATTTGTGTGTGTGAAATTATCAGAAGTTGTTAGTGATTTTAAGAGAATTTAAA
>BQNB010004501.1:15344-107474 GCA_026074375.1 Tanacetum coccineum | reverse complement strand
GTTTCGGCATTGACTTTGTCGGGGTTGACTTGACTTTGACTTGGTTGACTTTGACTTTGATTTTGACTTTGTCTTTTCACGCTCTTCCATTCCGTGCTCGGTTTTGTCGTTTTTGGCTTCATTTTTTCGTCCTTTTATCGGATATCCGTTTCCTGCACAATATAAGAGAAAACATACAAATACAATGTATTTTTGGTACTTTTTTGTCATTTAAGTCCGGTTTTAAAGGTCAAAGGTATGTGTATTTAAGCACATACCAGCGTGCATTTAGTGTTGTCAGCCATCTCGATCACCATATTAATTGGTTCTAGTTTTCCTATGCCCAAATGTTTATACATAGAAAGGGGCATGAGGCTGATGCTAGCTCCTAAATCTGCTAAAGCATTATTCAAATCTAACCTTCCAATGGAACAAGGGAGAATGAAACTCTCTAGATCTTGTTCCTTAGGGGGTAGATGATTCTGGAGAAGAGCGTAGCACCTAGGGTTCATTCTAATTTCCTCATCTTCTTCGGTCCTAAGTTTGTTTTCCACCAAGTCCTTCATGTGTTTTGTGTAATTGTCTGTTTGCCTGATTTCTTTTAAAAGAGGATGGTTTATCTTGATTTTCTTCAAGCTCTCTATAGTTTTGTGCACCAATGCTTCTTCTGCGTGATGCTCTAGTCGTCTAGGAAATGGTATTGGTGGCTCATAAGGATCAACATAATGGTTTATACATTGCTTTTCTTCTTGGGGTACTTTTTTAATCTCAAGTGTAGCCTCAAGTGCTGCTAGTGCCTCTGTCATTCCTGATTTGTCGTCCTCTGGTCTTTCGTTATCGAAAAATCCTGATCTAGCAGAAAAGTATTCAATTTCCTCAAGGAATAATAGAAATGTGTGTATAATGGCGATCCATCTTCAGTACAGATTTGTTATCCGAAGATAATAAGATCCAAACACAACTATGATCTAACCATTACACATGATAGTACATGAATAAGGTAGGAGAGAAAGGTAGAAAAGGAAATAAAGAAACTTAGATTAGGAAGAGAAAAATGGTGAGTTACACATACAAGTTACTTAGCAAATATAACCAACACCCTATCCATGAGTGAAGAGGGTTTCTTTTATACCCTAAGCCCACTATGGGACGTATGGGCTTCTACCTTAGGCCGGACTTAGTTTCTCATGGGCTTGAGCCCGTAACATGGACAATACTAGCTTATAGTCTAAGCTTGTTTATCACGTTTGGCCTATTACATGACAAGACTTAATCTAAACGAAGACGACCGATAACATTCTTGTTCGACTTATAATAAATGAGGCTAACAATCTCCCCTAATGTTGAGGTCTTCTTTGATCTCCCAAACGTTGACATTCTTGAAGGAGGTTTTCTTGATTTAACTTTATCTTCCCCAATGTTGAAGATATGATGTTTGAGCTTTGACTTCTTTGGTCTTGTCCTCGTCTTTTCTTATGTGAAATGGCTCTTGTTCATTCATGCTTAAGATGACCGATGACATTCTTTGGTGTCCTTTATGTGATCTTAATCTTGAGCCTTCATCTTTTGACTTTGAGTGCTTGAGATCTTTATATTGCATCATTTCCTTGACTTGAATCATCTTGATTTGACTTTCTTGATCAACTTATGCTCTTGACCGACATGCTCATTCTTGAACCAATCTCCCAATGGACGATTCTTGATTTGACTTTGAAAGCATGATCATACGCATGTGGTAATGAATTCGACTCGCCACAAACTAGGTGCTGCCATCATTGGGAAAACCTGCAGGTTTACGTTAGTGATAAACAACAAATATGGATGAAAGTATCTTTGTCACTTTGTCGAATAAGGTTGCAATAACCACAGTTCCTCGTTAATCAGTATAAATACTGCATGTGATCAGGTAGAAGATCTCCTTAACAGGGTTTCGCAGTTGCACTAGTCTTTCTCGTTACCAGAGCGTCTTAAAGCAGACAACACGGTAAGAGTGAATCAGATAGTTACTATCTTTCTGATTAAACCGTCAATTCATTTACTGGACCAATATCGATATCTAGTTACCACAAGTTCGATTCATATAGAATCTTGCAAGCCACCTACCGAGAGCTTGTTTGATATTGGCCCAAGCATGATTTCCATCGTCATTGTGAATACCGTGATGTATCACTCTGATGTTCTGGCAAGATCTCAAGGATAATGCGTAGGACTCTTGTTACAACTTGTGAACTTAATGGTGTTCAACAAGTGTATTTTGACATTGTGTCCTAATGAGATTTATAATTTGATCTCTCTTGGCTCTAGACTCGATTTGTGCACTTTGGTTTTAGTAATCGGAGGTTGGAGTAGACTGCCACCTATTCAATATCAACAATCCCGGAGTGAGATGTCAATAGATAACGTGTGTATCTTCGTGAAAAATGAGACAAGTTTCTTTTGAGAGAAACTCGAATGGCTGGGAAGGGTTGTGCATTGCATCACTGGGTCCATGACGTCTTTCTTCAATACCAACAATCATCTTTGTGATTTTGATAGATTATGTATTGACCTGGTTTCTGCCTAAGTTGTGTGGAGGGCTTCTTTCTTTTCACCCTTTATCCATACATTTCTTTTTAATTCTTCAACCCCTTTAATGCTTACCAAGACGTCATCACTAACACCTTGTTGTGATTGTTCCAGTGTTAGCTCAATCTTAGTCGGCATTTTTCCCTTATTCTCATTCATCTACAATCATACCTAAGGACTTCTAATTCTATCTATGGAATGTTCATGGGTAGATCCCTCCGGTTCTGATTGGATCATAGGACTTATACCTAACCTTAACCACCTTATGACTTCATCGACGTTGTGAGTTAATTGGTTGTTGGGTATAGAGATCGAACCATAAAACCTTTGATACATACATTTTGAAATACTCCCCCTACCCATGTGCTTCGAGATTCAAAATTGTTTTGCACATGAAGGAAATAGTTGCACTTAGAGTCTTAAAGATCACATTCTTCTATATCACATTTTAATCACATTTTCTCCCCTTATTTAAAATAATAAATCTCTTAGTATTTGAAATACCAATTGATTAAAATTTATGACATGAAAAATTCCATGAGGAGAAAACTTATACCACGATATTGCATGAATTCATTTTTCTGATAGCTCCCCTTCAACACAGTATGTGGGATACCACTAATTTTTAAAACTTGACATTACAAGGAAAAAATAATATGACACCACAAATATGTTGAAGACGGAGTGAGATGCCTTAGTGAACAATGTATATTATTAATTGACATTATAATTTCCACATTTTAATATCACGAAATGTTTTTGGATACATAAAATTGACATTTATGAGATGTACCCAAAAAACATTAAAAGGCTTTTAGTTTTAAAAGCTCCCCCTCAAAGATTGTTCTACATAAATATGACATTTTGAGAAAAATTGATACCACAATTTTTAAACTTATTTGAGGAAGGGAGTGTTGAACACACAATTTTAACAAATTCCACTTATTATAGAAAGATACCACAAATTATATTGTAAACAATTTGACATTGAAAGTTCTTTTTTGAAAAATTATGTTCAACGGTTTTTAAAAATCATGAAAGTTCTTTTTTGAAAAATTATGTTCAACGGTTTTTAAAAATATTTTAGATAAGCGCACTGAAGCAACACTTCTCTAACAATTTTGAGTCCGGGTTACAGTCCTAAGTGATACTGTAAGCCTAGGTCATGATCTAAACACTTTTTGAAATGTTTATTTATAAGACGCTCAAGACCGAGAAATTAACTCTCGTTGACGTGATAAGTTATCTTTAAGATACACATTCCCTCAACACTTAAGGTCCGAGTTAATTTACTGATTGCACATAATTCATTAATGAGAATTTTAGAAATAACCTTTTTAAAAAATTTGAACACTAGCTCCGAACTTCATACACACTCCATGTCAATGTAAACGACATTTCATAGTACGCAATGTTATCGATCCCCCCCAAAGACATATGTCGAGAAGATTCTTTTTGTATTTTTGAATTTTTTCTGATTTTAATTTTGAGTTTTTTCTTCTAGATTTTATATTTTTGTATTTTCTTTTTATAGGTTTTATAATTTTGTATTTTGTTTTTTAAAAATATTTATAAATCAAAATAAAGAGAAAAATTAAAAATATTTACAAGTCGATGTTTGAAGTATATCAAGCATAATTCAACTATACCCTTTTCAACCTGTTCCTTTATGAAGTGATATCTGACATCAATGTGCTTGGTACGGAAATGCTGGACTGGATTGCACGAGATGGATATGGCTGCCTTTGAGTCACAACACATAGGTATTTTATCAAAGTGAAAGCCATAATATGTGAGTTGAGTTCTCAACCATAAAATTTGAGCACATCACGCAGATAAAGACACATACTCAGCTCCTGCTGAAGACATTGAAGTGCAGTCCTGTTTCTTTGACGACCAGTTGACTAGCTTATCACCTCTTAGAAATTGTATTCCACCAGATGTGCTTTTACGTGTATCGAGACAGCCCGCGTGATCCGAATCTAAAAAAGCAGTTAGTTTAAAATTGGTGTCCTTCGGATACCAGAGTCCCATATTAATGGTATTCTTAAGGTACCAAAAGATCCGTTTAACCTCCTTGAGGTGCTTTTCAGTTTGTCTCGTTTGATAACGAGCACAATAACATGTTGCATGTACAATATCCGGTCTACTTGTTGTTAAGTACATGAGTGTTCCAACCATGCTACAATATTTCATTTGGTCAACGGAAGTTCCACTCAAGTCAGCATCTAGGGGTTTAGTAGCCATTGGAGTACCAATGCTATCACATGATGTCATACCATGCTTTTTAAGTATCTCTTGAGCATACTTAGCTTGGTTTATAAAGATACCACGTGAGGATTGGTGGATCTGAATTCCTAAAAAGAATTTCAGCTCTCTCATCATAGATATTTCAAACTTGTTGTGCATTAATTTTTCAAACTTTTTGGAAAATTTTAGGTTCGTAGAACCAAAAATAATATCATCAACATAAATTTGCACAAGCAATATGTCTTCCCCTTTTTAGTAATGAACAGAGTTGGATCAATAGAACCTTTTGAAAATCCTTGGATACCAGGAAGTTGGAAGTTCATCGTACCATCCCCCTGAGCTTGCTGAGTCCAAATAAAGCCTTCTTGAGATGAAAGACTTGTGCAGGATGAGTGGTTCTACGATCTGTCTGCTGACTTACGTATACATCTCTTAATAGGACCGTTAAGGGAAATGTTATACTTGATGTCTCCATTTGTATACTGGAAATGATTTTGTGTGCAGACACCCCAACGAAAAACCCGATAGCCTTCTAATCGAGCTACATGAGCAAATGAATCTTCAATAGTTCGATACATTCAAGCTGGTTTTATCCCTTACTACAAGATGAGCTTTTTTGTCGAATTATAATATTCCTCCTCATCACGTTTTGTTTCTTCCAGAGCCACTTTATGTTAATGACATTTTCTGCAGAGTGGTCTGTCGACTAATTGCCATACATCTAATCGATCAAACTGGTGAAGTTCTTCCTGCATCACTTCAATCCATGCAAAATCAGCCATGACTTCTTTGATGTTCTTCGATTCGGTTCGACTCATGGTGAGTGCGAACATACACATCTCACCATCTGTTTCTAGCTGACGTCTTGTTCTAATTGATTGAGAAGGATTTCCAATGACTTATTCCAACGATGTTCAAAATGATGTCGTTGATAGAATGTATGCATGTTTGACAAGTCAATATATCAAGAAGATGGTTCTCCCCCTCGTTCTTTGTACGGTTGATACTGAAGCATTGTTGATAACTCATCTCTTCAAGATTAGTGCATTATTCTTGTAATAGGTTACTGCTTGATTAATATCTGTTTCACAACACGGTAAGGTGAGCCTTTTGAGGCTTGGTTGGTGCTGGTGACTTAGTAGTTTACATTGTGTTACATGAATGTATAATAGAGGTAGTCTAGAACCTACTAGCAACGGATTGTGTGTTTGAGAATAGGAACATTTGGAGTAGTTATGTTTTATGTTTTTGAGACGTTTGATTAGGTTGCATCTAGCAGTATTTATCTTCTTAGACAACGAAGAGAATATCTTTATTAGACAAACACAAACTGTATATTCCCTATTCCAGTAATACTTCTCCAACAGGATAAACAAAGAATGAAGGGAACCCCCCCACCTACATCACCCCCGTTGTTACTAGAGGGCGCGGGGGGCGGGTCGGCAGGCTAGGAACAATTTCGTGACTTTGAGGACCCGGACTACACTGCTTGTTCAAGTTCCGATGTCTGACATTAAGGAACGTAGTCAGAACTGACGTATCTGACGCCATAATGAGCATTTCGGCACAATTTACCATGATGGTTTCAGATATCACTCTTGTTCCCTTTTTATATACCTTGTAAGCTCTAGATTTGGTGTAGAATACCCCTACAAAAATACATGGCATCAGCTTTTTCTACATCTTGTCAAGGATTTCTCACCATCTTTAACGATATAACATAAAGAGCCGAAAAATATGAAAGAACTTAACAGAAGCGGTTTTCGCGGCTCATATGATGATGTGGTAGGTGTTTTCTCATGTCGAGGAATTATGAGTGAATGGTTTTGAGTAAAACATGTTGTGGCAATTGCTTCAGCCCAAAAGAACAAAGGAACTTTAGTGACGCTTGGCATTGTTCGAGCAGTCTTAACAAAAGTACTGTGTTCTGTCTTTCGACAAGGACGGCCGTATTGATCAGTAGGTTCCGAAGCAGTTTGACGTTTGGTGTTCAATCCCTTCTTGAGCAAAGTATGTATGAAAAGTTTAATTCAAAAATTCCATGCCTTTGTCAGTTCGAATTGTTCTAACATGAGCATGAAGTCCTCTTTGAACAAGTTTGAGGAAATCAATGAGAACTTCTGGTGGTTCGTCTTTGGGTCTCAAGAAATGAGTCCAAGTATATCTTGAATAGTCATCAACAATTACCAACACATATCTCTTACCATTAAAGCTTTCTACCCTCATGGGACCACATAAGTCCATGTGTAGAATTTTTAACCATCTCTTTGAGCTTGGGGTAGTTTTAGTCTTGAAAGACTTACGTTTTGCATTCATCACTCACCAAGAAAAAACAAAATATTATATCATTGACGAATTTCAATTTGGGAGATGCCAGTCACAATATCATACTTCGAAATCAAGTTGAATGGTATCAAAGTTTAGAATTGTGAATGAACGATGATGCTATAACCATGCTTGCGACCGAAGCGTGAAAGCTTTAGCGATAAGCAATTGAGGAATTGGAGTAAGATGTTCTTTAAAGAGTGATGACTAAAGTGATCTGTGCCATCGTGAACCTATGAGAATATAATTTTCCCTCAAAAATAAGAATTTAACATGTAGACTCCGAAAGAAACTTCCTTCCAAAATCTTCTGCATCACAGAATTAACCAACGAAGAATAATTTTTGATTCTGCCCTTCGACGTAATAAATCCTCTTGATAGTGACATTTCCCCTTGAAACCAGATCTCAAACCAAGAATCGGTGCAATTTGATCATTTCTAAACTTCTCGTACCCAGAAATTTCTCCATAAAATTAATTAAAGCTTTAGATTTCCATCCATGTGCTTTGAGCACCTAGAGTCTACATAAAAAAATTGTCTCTACAAGCACAAAAGAAATAGAAGGCGATGGAAGGTATTATTAGATACAGAGCACTCCTAGAGTCGTAGGTTCTGAAATATTAGTAGTTCTAGATTTAGTTCCTAGATGCATACTAACATTTGGTTCAACATTCACTGTTCTAGACTTAGGTTTCCATTTATATCCTGGTGGTGTGATCTTACAGTACCACCATTTACATGTCCTTGCTAATCTGCTTATATTGCTTCCTAATTGTGATTCTAGGTTTTTGGTTAGTGGATTATGCAGCAATTTCTCATAAGGGTGTTTTGTCAGTAATATTGGTTCAAATAGTTCGTTTTGGTTCTCTAGTACTCACATAGGCACAGCCATAGGCATTTTAGAGTCTAGAAAAAATTACCGCCATTAATATAATGGAAAGAACACACATATCATGAAATTGTCCATTCAACAACATTTATTATATACAATTACACAAACAAGTTTGCATTTGAGGTTTTAGCATTCAAACTGTCATTACACGCAGTTACAGACGTTTTATGATTAGAAAACTTAAAATTCCTACGGTGGTCTTCTACTTGTTGTTTCTTCCCTTCACTATTGTTATGCATGACTCTATCTTCCAATCGATTTGATCCTTAAGCTGTAGGTCTACTACGCACTAGTAAGTTGGGAAAACTCCCTGTAGAGAAAGACACGCGTTTGTTAGTTTTCCTAATGTCTTGAGGCAACTATGGTGTTCTAGTTTGATTAGGCTTTGTGTGCACTTTATACATTCTTGGAGCAATCACATTTGTGTTCTTTAAAATTAACTTCACATTCTGAGGCAAAATCTGTGCAGTGACTGGATTTGAAAAATCATTTGTCATATTATTTGTGGTAACTGACTTTGACTTTCAAAAATCTGTCTTTGCAAAAGAATCTAAATTAGTAATCGGTTTACCTAAAACTGATTGTCTTTGACTTTTAAAAGCATTCAGTTGTCGAATAACCGATGGTTTTTCAAACTTAGTTTTCACATATTTTCCTTTAATCTTTTCAATGAGTTTCTTTAACTCACTTATTGCAATGTCTTTGCTTTAATTGAGACTTTTCAGATCTTGAATTTCAAAATACTTGACAATTAATATCTCGGAAATGAATTGATTCTTTTTGTTTCTAACTTTGTCCATTATTAAGGTATGTTCCTACTTTGCTGTACAGCGATTTTCAAAGAGTTAATTGAATGTTGTTCAAGTTCAGAAAATCTTTTTGACAATTCATTGAAAGATTTGTTATTGACATTTTTAGTTCTTTTTGAAAGCTCTTGTTCAACACGTTCACATTTAACTACTTGGTCCACTGATATGTGTAAAAACACATATCTGTTTTAATATCAAAAATCCCTTTAAAAACACCAAGATGTGCACTAAAATCTTGTGCATTGTTGTTTTTGTCTTTGTGATTTGTGTAGTACGGATAAATGCAAACATATAAGAAAACGTCAAACTGGACTAACACGGACACGGAATGGAATTATAGTACAAGATCGGGGATTTGATGGCATGAAAAGATCAATATCCAACTCAAGTCAACCAATTCAACTCAAAGTCAACTGGTCCAACCTTGGTCAACCCACAAGAAGACAAACTCCAAATGTCCAAAACAGCCCCTCATAGTTAAACCAAAAACATAAAATAACCCTTATAAGCCCTAACGGTCGTTATCTCTTTATACTATAAGAGACAACGCTCGTTATCTTACTTAACCCAATAACCGTGGCCCATTCCCTTTATTATATAACCATGGCCCAAACTTAGTCAAAGCCCACCCAAGCCCCAGTCAAACTCTCAAACCAAACGGTTATAAAAAGGCGCGAAGAACACTTTTACTATTCATCATCATCTTCGTATTAACCTCACGTCAAAACAAAGGGGTAATTCAAATTGATGACATGGCTATGTGATTCGAGTACCAAGTGACAATGTGGCAGAGTTATACGTAATTAGAGGCTCCATTGGTCGAAACCCACAAGGATAGACAAACGGATTTGGAAAGAAACACACGAGGTCATGGATTTTTGTACTAAAATTAGTGCAAAAGAAGCACAAGTACTCTGACACACGTGACTGGCCAACTGTCAATCCGTGAGGCCACTCAAGTCAATCCCAACGACATAAGGAATGGATCAATGAGGCAAAGAATCAAGGGGCAAGATCAATTGATGAGGAGCGGGCTAAGAAGACCTAGAAGCATCTCTTCAAGGCTATAAATAGAGCCACTCACTCACACACACAGGAATCTTCTTCTTTCTGCATTTTTTTAAGTTTTCTTAAGTGGCTTTTGTAATCTTTTTATTTTAAATGTAACTTTCTTATTAAAGCTTTTGTAATTTCCTTTTCAAAGTATTTGGAATCTGTCCTTCTATAAATTTGTTGGGAAATCATCTTTTACTATTACATAAATCTGTTTTTACTATTAAAGTTTTTAAAATCCAAATTCTAATGTCACTGTTTTCATGAGCTTGCATTAAGCTCTCTTAAGCTCTCTAAGTCTATAAGCTTAGATTGAGCTCAAAACAAGCATATAATCCACTTTAACCTTTAAAATCAGTTAAAACCTTTGCTATATATGGATTTGGTTGCTTGAATGATAAGCTTACAAAGGAAGAGCTTATTGACATTACTAGCTTATCCATTTGTATGAAGCTAGAGCTTGTTGACTATCTCCTTGACACTTATGAAGCCTTGTTAGCTAGAGTGCAGTTGTAAGACTTCTATACCTTTTCTGTTTAAGTTTCTGCTATTTAAATCTCATATTCTGAGCTTATTTACTTGCTTATTTGTGCTTATCTAATTGCCTTATTATATCTTAATAGTTAAGTTTGATTATCTGTTTTAAAATTCTAATAATATAGATCTAGTCTCTCTAAATTTTGTCCCTTTCAATTCACTATCAAAATGCAAAAAAAATTAGCCTAGATAGTATCTTAATAATTCTGTCTATTTTGCTTATTGTATATTTTCATTTACAGTGATTAACAAAGCTTTTTGATATTTGTATTGCGAACTTTTGTTCACTAAATCTCTATTTTCCATAAGCAAAAATGATCTTGATGTTTTTAAAGGATGTTTGCAGCAGCAGTACTTAACACTGTGAGTTAGTACTGCTTGTGACCCCTTTGGTTTTTAAATTTGGATTTTATCTTCATTTTTAGGCTACTAAGTTTTCTATTTTCTAGTATATCTTTAATACAGTATTAATCATGTCTTTCATAAAGTTTTTCTACATCTACTAATTTTGAATCTGCTAAGTCTAGTTTGCATTTTCAGCTTAATAATTTTCTAGTTGCTTTTATTGTCCAATTTGCACTTAGTTTGGTGTTTTAAGTAAGTGTTAGGAATCAAGTGTCATTTTAGCCTGCATTTGTAAGTTTTGATTTGGTCCATTTGAGTGTCCAAACTGCATCAGATAGCAAAACAACCATTTTAGCCATTTTTCTAATCTTCAAATTCCAGCTATTAAAAAGTAGTATTAGCATTTTAAATTTTCCAAACTCCTAATAGTTTATAGGGTAATCTAGATAGCTTAAGTCTTAATTTTGTTTAAAAAGTTTGTTTCTTATATAAATTAGGTCTCTAAATTGTCCTTTTTCTTTTTCATAAAAATTCCAAAAACCAAAAATTCTAATTATGTCAGCATTAGCTCTTTCATATCTTTTTTATTGAGCAACTGATTTCAAAAATAACGTTTTGAATGCATTTTTAAGTAGCTTATAAGTATTATTTAGCTTTCATTAGTATAATGTTTCATTCTTCATCTTCCTATTAGCATTACTTAAAAATAAGCACCAGTTTGGTGTTTGGCATGTTTGGTTATTAGAATTGCTTAAGCGCTTTTTTGCTAATTTCAGCTTATGCTTGTCTTTTTGATCTTATTTCTATCCAATTTAGGTTAATAGGTTAAGCTTAAGTTAATAGTAGCTTATTTGTCTTTGTAGCTAGCTTATTTTGTAGGGAAGGCCAGTCACAATATCATACTTCGAAAGCAAGTTGATGGTATCGAAGTTTAGATGTGAGAGATGACGATGCCATAACCATGCTTGTGACGATGTAGCTTTATCTATTAAGCAAATTGGATTGGGAGTGGATGTGTCTTGAAGAGTGATGGAATATAGATTTGTGCCACGAGAACATGTGAGTAGATCATTTCCTTCAAATCACGAATGTAACATGTAGATTTCCTAAAAGCAACTTTCAAATCCGCTTCATAAAATTGACCAACAAAAAATAAATTATGATTCAGCCCTTCGATGTAATAAACCCTCTTGATAGTGACATTTCCTTGAACCAGATCTCCATAACCAAGAATCAGTGCAATTTGATCATTTCCAAACTTCACCGTACCCATAAATTTCTCCACAAAGTTACTTAGAAGCTTGAGATTTCTCGTCATGTGCTTTAAGCACCTAGAGTCGACGATGAATAGAATTACCTCTCCTAGCTGCAAAAGAATTAAAAGATAATGGAGTATTGGACAAAGTAGATCCCCTAAGTTTTATGGCTTCCAAAATATTAGTAGTTCTAGATTTATTACCTAGAGGCATACTAACATTTGGTGTAACATTCATTGTGCTTGACTTAGGTTTCCAATTATATCCCGATGGTGTAAACTTAGGATACCACCAACTACATGTCTTACTAACATGCTCATATAGCTTCCTATCAATGCTTCTTGTTTTTTGGTTAGTGGATTCTGAAGCAACTGTTCTCTTAAGGGGTGTTGCAACAGATTGGTTCACAGTTCATTTGGGTTCTCTAGTACTAATAGGCACACCAATTAGCTTTTTAGTCCTAGAATTCACGCCATTAATATAATGAAGAACACACATATCATGATTGTCATTTAGCACACATTTTCCACAAGTAACATAAACAAAGTTTACATTCGAGGTCTTAGCATTCAAACTGTCATTTCACGCAGTTACAAACATTTTATTATTAGAAAACATAAAATTCCTATGGTGGTCTTCTACTTGTTACTTCTTCCCTTGACTATTGTTATCCATGATTTTATCTTCCAATTGATTACTCTTAAGCTGTGGTCTGCTAACACTGATAGTGGGAATTACTCATGTAGAGAAAGACACACGTTTGCTAGTTTTCCTAATGTCTAAAGGAAACTGTGGTGTTCTAGTTTGATTATGCTTTGTGTGAACTTTATACATTCCGGGTGCAATCACATGTGTGTTCTTTAAAACTTCATATCCTAGCAAAATCTATTTAGTGACACTGGATTGAAAATCCATTGGACACATTATCCATGTAACGACTTTTGACTTTGAAAAATCGTCTTTGCAAGAAAATCTGAAAACAGTAGTCCCGTTTTACCTAAAACTTGATTGTCTTTGATCTTTTAAAAAGCGGCGGTTGTCGAATAACCGATGATTTTTCAAACTTAGTTTCCCACAGATTTTTCTTTCATTTTTCAATAGGTTTCTTTGGGGGGTGGGCTTCAACTTACTATTGGCAATTCCTTGTCCTTAGTAAATGAGCTTCAGAGCTTGAATTTCAAATATTCACATTTTAATTTCTCGAAATGAATTTATTCTTTTTGTTTCCAAACTTTGTCATTGTTAAGTTGTTCCTGACTTTGCTGTAAAGCGAGTTCAAGATTAATTGAATGTTGTTCAAGTTCAGAAAATCTTTTTTGACAAGTCATAAAAGCTTCAAAACTTTTTGACGTTGTGTTTCTTTTCGAATGCTCATTTTCAAGACATTGACATTTTTCTAAAGCTTCTAAATAATCACATTGCAAATTAGTAACTTCATCAAGTTTAGTGTACACGCCAAGTATTGCATTCATGTGATCAGCATAATAATATTCCCTGAAAAGTCGATCGATTTCATTCAAAAACTGTGTTTTTTGAGTTTCCAGTTAAGATTTAAGAGAGTCCACTTCATTTTCAATAGAATTAAAGTATCTCAAATCAGCAACCATTTCCTCTTTCAAAAACAAGTGAAATTTTTCTAAATCAGCATTGATTTTTTGAATTTGGGGACAAAAATTTCCTTCGATTGTATTTTGAATGAATGGATCTATATGACCAAAATATGTCCTTTTAGCGATTGTTTATTTGCAACGTTCCACTCCATCAAAAATCGTGTCAACACTACTTTTAATTTTGAAAAGTTCTTTAGAGCTTTTACACTTTTGATCCCACTGAATGGATTCATCCATTCGTCTTTCTAACAAAGTTGTGTGTTTATTAAAAGACTCTTTTAAATTTTCATTCTTAGCAAGTGTGTGACTCATTTTTGACCTTACTGAAGAATATCTTTTTTCAGGTGACTTTTCACGTTGTGGAACGAACAAATCATAAAGATTATTCAAGTTTTTATAATCAAAAGGTTTGATTAAATCGCTTAATTTTGATCGACTTTCTTGGGCAAGACGAATCGTTTCGTCAGATTCAGGAGCTAACATTAAGGCAAGATTATCTTTATAGCAACCTATATCATACAGACGAGGATTCGCTCTTTGAGCTTTCTTGAGGAACTCGGGTTTAACAAAACTCGTTTTACAATTACGATTAAGCATATTCATTGTTTGAACTGGTTGACCGGTTTTGTAAACAATATCATCTAAAGATTTAATTTTATTTTCTAAAGCAATGACTTTTTGAAGTTCTTTTTCTTCACGAGTTTTGTAAAACTTCGTTTGATCCTTTTTTTGTTGTGACATGATGGAGATGGTCTCCTTGATGTGCAACAAGCTCCTTTTTCATATCAGAAATCTTTTGATTCAAATCATTTATTTGATAAGAATAATTATTAATTGACTTTTGAGATTCTGTTTTGTATAATTAATTTCGTTTTTGCTTTTGCACAATCAAGTTCCACCTTTGACATATAATTCACATCATGACGCTTGTCAAGTTCATCTTGGAACTTTTCGAGATCTTTGAACATCATTTGATTAGTCTTCTTCAGCTTATTGGTTGCTTCTTTAAAATGTGTGTTTGATGATTCTAAACTTTTATTTGTGTTTTTGAAATACTCAATTTGACTTGTTAATTTATCAACTAAAATCTTGTTTGATGATTCCAAAAGTTTGTTACGGTTTTAATGTCATTAATTTCCACTAGTACAAAAAGTGGTATTGGTCACACCAAAAATGTGTGACTATATACATATAGTCACACACGCGAAAAGTTTTGTGTGTGACAAAAGGTCACGCGGCCGTAGGTCACCTACGGTCACGCATTCGAGTTAGTCACACATAAGGAAGCTTTAGTGTCCGTATCCACGTTTTTTATGTGACTAAATAGGTACAATTTAGTGACCGTAAACAATGTACAACCAACAAAGCATGTTTTTTGTATATTTAGTCACATACAATTAAACATAGAGTGGCCAAAAGTGTTAATATGTGTGACCATATGGTGTTTAAAGTGAAGAAATATGTATTTTGTGTGACTATTGTTCATCCAATGGCCACATGAATTTTATGTTTGTGTGACCTTTTGTAATATTTAGCCACACAAAGCATGTTTGTTTTGGGTATTTAGTCACATACAACTAGGCATAAAGTGACCAAAAGTGTTAATAAGTGTGACCATATGGTGTTTAAATATTAAAGAAATATGTATTTTGTGTGACTATAGTCATCCAATGCCACATAAATTGAAGTTTGTGTGACCTTTGAATATTTAGCCACACAAAGCATATATTTTTTGGGTATTTAGTCACATACAACTAAGCATAAAGTGACCAAAAGTGTTAATAAGTGTGACCATATGGTGTTTAAATAGAAGAAATGTGTATTATTTTGACTAAATCGAATTTTCATACCAATGGCCACAATTAATTTTATGTTGTTGCCATTTGTAATATTAAGTCACACAAAGCATGTTTCCTTGGGTGTCCTAGTCACATATAATAAGCATAAAGTATGCCAAAAGTGTTAATAAGCGTAACCATAGGTGTTTAAATTGAAGAAATGTGTATTTTGTGTGACAATTGATCATCCAAAAGTCACAGAAATTTTGTGTTAGTGTGGCCTTTTGTAATATTTAGTCACACAAACGCATGTTAGTTTGGTATACTTATCACAATATATTGAAGCTTCAAGTTAGCCAAAAGTGTAAAAATGGGACTATATGGTGTTTAAAAGTGAACAAATGATGTATTTTGTGTGACTATTGAACATCCAATGGCAATGAATTTTATGTTTGTTGGCCTTTTGTAAGATTATTGTCACACAAAGCAAGTTTTGGTTTGGGTATTTTAGTCACATACAACTAAGCAAAAAGTGACCAAAATTGTTTAATAATGTACCATTATGGCTGTAAAAACGTTGAAGAAATGAGTATTTGTGTGACTATTATCATCTAATGGCCACAATGAAATTATGTTGTGTGGCCAATTGTAATATATAGTCACACATAGGCATGTTTCTTTTGGTGTTTAGTCACATACAATTAAGCATAAAGTGGCCAAAAGTGTTAATAAGTGTGACCATATGGTATTTAAATTGAAGAAATATGTATTTTGTGTAACTATTGATCATCCAATGGTCACATGACTTTTATGTTAGTGTGGCCTTTTGTAATATTTAGTCACACAAAGCATGTTTGTTTTGGGTATTTAGTCACATAAAATTAAGCATAAAGTAGTCAAAAGTGTTAATAAGTGTGACCATGATGTGCTTAAGTGAAGAAATGTTATTTTTGTGACTATTATCAACCAATGGCCACAATTTGAATTTTATTTTGTGTACCTTTTGTAATATTTTAGTCATACAAAGCATGTGTTTTGGGTGTTAGTTAGTCACATACAATTAAGCAAAAAGTGACCAAAAGTGTTAATAAAGAGTGACCATATGCGTTTAAGGTGAAATAAATGGTATATTGTGTACTATTGATCATCCAATGGCCACATGAATTTTATGTTTGTGTGGCCTTTTGTAATATTTAGTCACACAAAGCATGTTTGTTTTAGGTATTTAGTCACATACAATTAAGCATAAAGTGACCAAAAGTGTTAATAAGTGTGACCATATGGTGTTTAAAGTGAAGAAATGTGTATTTTGTGTGACTATTAATCATCCAATGGCCACATGAATTTTATGTTTGTGTGGCCTTTTGTAATATTTAGTCACACAAATAATTAAGCAAACAATGACCAAAAAGTGTTAACAAGTGTGACCATATGCATCTTTTAGTCACATTTAAGAAATCAATATATATCAAAACAAAATCAAATATATATATCAAAATAAATTCAAATACAATAAAACTGGAATGTATATAACTGAACCAATATAAAATTGTAATGTCGTATATACTAAACTTCTCAATAAACTAAGGCCTTCTGACTCCTCTTCTTATTAGCTTCCTTTTGCATGGCATCACTAGAGACGTAAACGTTTTTGCGCTTCGTTTGTACTTTAGGTGCAGTTTTGTTCTTACCAGTGATCATTTGTATGGTACTTGGTGGTGTTGTCGGCAGGAAACAAAAGCCGCGTGTATCAAACACTGAATTAAATATGAAGAATCATATATATGTAGGTTCATAGAACACATGTATGTACCTTTGGATCCAAAACAACTTGATTCTTTGGCCATGCAACAAAACCACCTACTGCATCCAAAACTGTTGTGCAACCGTTACTTCCTACATCCGGTATAAATGCTGCATCCACTAGAGATTTATCAATTGACACTTTGTAGCAATCCTTTGGGAGTGCTTTGTTATGAAGCATTATTTTCCCATCACTCTTGTATACGGTACCCTTAGCAATAATAGTTGTTTTCTTTAAGTGTCACAGTCTGCACTTTATTGCCTAAAAAATGATTTGTTGCATGTATGTATCATAAATTAATTAAACAAAAGAATATATGAACATGTTGAAATACATACTTGTGGTAGTACCGACACATTTTCTTTGGATTGGGAATCTTGACTTGAAGAATCCTTTCGGATTGATCTAGTCGTTTTCTTAGCTCCCACAGATTTAACAGTTTCCTGTATGCATATAAAACACGGTAAATATATAAGACATGTATGTAGAATTCAAAAATCACAGGGGGGTGTTTTATTAATTACTTACCCTTTTTTGCATTTCCTTCCGAATGCTCGCATCATTCTGATCACATCCAACAACAGTTGTTCCGCCCTCCTCATCAGCACTGCTATTTATTGGATGAATTTCCACCGGAGACACCTGCAATATAAATTAAGAAATGTGTTGGGATTAAAAGGATTCTTAGTACTGCTGATGATACTGCTGCTGGTTATGGTTAAGACTGCTGGTTGAAGACTGAAGAAAATATACCAAGTCATTAGTGCTGCTAGTACAAATGTTAGTACTGCTAGTGTTAGTTGCAAATGTTAGTATATTAATGTTGCTCTGAGTTAAGACTATTAGATATAAGCTAGTACTGTTGTGTTATTACTGCTTCTTAGATATGCATGAATTATATTAGGAAAAGATTAGAATTGGATGGAAACTTATTGTAAGCCCATTAGGTCTCCTTGGTGTATAAAAGGAGGTCCTAGGGTATTAGGTCAGATGTACCTGCTATGTATAGGATCAGTGCTGTGAGCGTTAATTAAGTTAATTAGAAAATGAAATTGTTAACAACATAAAAAATGTCTTACATCTAGTGGTGTCAATTGAGTTGGCGTTGACTGCAACTGCCCCCCTTGTGCAGCCAACTGATTTTTCAGTTTAGTCACCATTCCCTCTGTCTGTGACATCTTGCTGGACATACTCTTGATTAATAGTTCTTTCTCTTCACGTTCACGTCTCGCAGCATCAAGTTGACTTTCTAGTAACAAAATTCTTTCATCAGCTGCTTGTTTGCTTCGTGGAAGATCAAAATACCTCTTGTATGTCACTCCACTTCCCACTCCTCTTGCATAACCTCCCTTTTCCTTACCTAATACAAGTGTCATGGCATCAGTGCCTTGATCTACCTGCAAGGTTCCTTCTTTGATCTTGTCCTCAGTTTCTTTCTGCACACACAATATGGGAAATAGGTTATTATACGAAAATGAACATAATAAAAAAAATTGCAGACAAACTTACAAGTTTATCTCCCACTGATCTAATCTCATCATCTTGATATTCTCCGTCTTTGTTTACCCTTCCTTTCAACCACAGGGTACCACGGGTGGGTTCTTCATCTTGTTCAATTTCTTTTTTTTCAATCTTATAAACATCAAATACATACACATGTAAGTTAAACCGATATAAACGAATGATGCTATGAAATGCAAATGTGCAAATGTGTAATCTTACCATTTTCTCTTTCACATGTGCGTATCCACCTCGTCCCATTGTATGCGGAAAAACACACTTGGAACGCGCCATTTTAGCTTTAGCAGATTTCACCTTGCAACACAAAATCATAAGGCGTTTAGATGTAGTAATGCTGCTAGTATAAAACTAATATATATGGAAACACAAAGTTATGAAAGATATATGGACTTAAATAAAAATGACTAATTAAAACCTTGTAAGCCTGGGTGGCCGTGTACTTTACAAAATTGACCCATTCTTCGGCTTTTAAAATTGCAGTATACTTCGCCGGGACTTCATTTAGCTTTGAAGGTGTATCTTGGTTGGGCAATATGTATGTTTGTCTCAGTTTCCTTCTAAAATTCCTTAGAAGTTGACCAAGACGATTCATTACCAGCTTTCTGACCGTCAAGTCAACATCAAAGTATCGCTGCAAAGATTAACACAATGTTGTGAATTAATTAGTTGCACATAATGTAAATGCAGAGATAAACTTATGTAGTACTGGGTTCAAAAATAGTATATGTGTACCGTGATTTCATCCCATAGTTTATTTCTTGCTTCTGGACCCACCTTCTTCCAGGATAGAATCTGCAAACCTATATGCTCACGAACCATGTCTCCTAAAAAACTCGAAAACAATGCTCTGTGTTTTCCTGATATCCTATTCAATGCATCGAAGGTTACACTGAGCTTTACTCCACCGGGTTTTCCATATTCCCTGCGAAACTTGCATAACCTGGTTATGCCCCTCTTAGCATAACCATTTGAATGGTTGTTTTCATCATCCTCATGCGCATCCTCAATATACTCCTCTGATTGATATCCTAAATCGTCAATTTCATTTTCATTTTCATTATCATAATTAACCAAATTGGCCTGATTATCAATGGCTTCAGTTTCCATGATTCTTCAGCCGCAATGTGTAAAAGAAAATAAGTAAAAGTGGTAATTAATGGTGTAAAAAGAGATGTTATTGTTCTGTTTTGGTTGCAGCCTTTTTTTGGAGAGATGAAAAAGTGTTTTTGCTGAAATTAGGAAAATAAACCGTCCATATTCATATGTGATTTTAAAATTTTTGGCTGCAATTTGGCTCCAAATTTTAAATTTTTAAAAAGTTAAAAATTTTTGTATCATTATAAAAAGACATTGATAATTTAAATTTGTGCGCTCAATTAAAGATGTAATCATTTATCATTAAAAAGGAATTACCGGTCATGCATGGGTTCCATTACAATATAAGCCACTACAACCCAATGCACATGACCCATGACCCATGTTAATTACCAATTGTCACCAGTCATGGATGTGTCATAACATGACGCTCTAACCGCAATTACAACCCAATGCATATGACCCTATTGATGTCAAATACCTATTAATGAATGTGACTAGTGATATCCTAATGACCCATAACCCATATGAATTAGCCATAATCACCGGTCATGCATGGGTTCCATTACAATATAAGCCACTACAACCCCATGCATATGACCCATATGATGTCAAATACCCATTAATGAATGTGACCAGTGATATCCTAATGCACATGACTCATGATCGACGACCCATATGAATTAGCCATAATCACCGGTCGTGCATGGGTTCCATTACAATATAAGCCACTACAACCCAATGCACATGACCCATAACCCATGTTAATTACCAATTGTCACCAGTCATGGATGTGTCATAACATGACACTCTAAGCGCAACTACAACCCAATGCATATGACCCATATGATGTCAAATACCCATTAATAAATGTGACCAGTGATATCCTAATGCACATGACCCATGATCGACCTATATGAATAATTAGACATAATTACCGGTTGTGCATGGGTTCCATTACAATATAAGCCACTACAACCCAATGCACATGACCCATGACCCATGTTAATTACCAATTGTCACCAGTCATGGATGTGTCGTAACATGACACTCTAAGCGCAACTACAACCCAATGCATATGACCCTATTGATGTCAAATACCCATTAATGAATGTGACTAGTGATATCCTAATGACCCATGACCCATATGAATTAGCCATAATCACCTGTTATGAATGGGTTCCATTACAATATAAGCTACTACAACCCAATGCACATGACCCATGTTAATTACCCATTGTCACCAGTTATAGATGTGCCGTACATGACACTCTAAGCAACTACAACCCAATGTATATGACCCATATGATGTCAAATACTGAAAGTGACCAATTATATCCTAATGCACATGACCCATGATCGACCCATATAAATTAGCCATAATCACCGGTCATGCATGGGTTCCATTATAATATAAGCCACTACAACCATGTTAATTAACCATTGTCACCAGTCATGAATGTGTCGTAACAGGGAGGTCGACCGATACTCACCGATTAATCCCGCTTAGAACGATTACAAGCTACAGGCAGGTCGATCGCCCGACTATCGATTCGCGATTTTTTCAACCTTTGCTACTATTACGTTAAATTTTGTGGTAAACAATTAAAAAAACTTTTATTCACAACTATTATCGTGGCTAAAAGTATTTTCCCGATTAATCCCGCCTAGAATGATTACAAAAGATACCGGGAGGTCGACCGCCCGTCTATCGATTCACGATTTTTGCAACCTTTTCTATATTATCGTGGCTAAAGGTATTTTCCCTCTGATATTTTCGTGAAATATTTTGTAAAATTCGTGATAATGTATTCCCCTAAAAATTTCATGAATCATATTCCCCCAGAAACAACTCCTCCTGTCACCCGCCACAACTCCCTCTCATCTCACCACAAATCCTGTCACCACCACAGCTCTCATCACGTCACTCTCTCGTCGATCGCTGTCACTCTCCCGTCATAGACCCACCACTCCCGTCACCACTAGTAAGTATTATGTTCCTTTTGTACACATCGTTCTAAAAAAACCGTGTTTATGATTCTGTAATTGAAAATGTCTTGATTATGCTGTAATTGAACATTTGTTTTGAGATTTCTTCTTGTAAATTATGTCATATTTCTTGGTAAAATTAGCTAGTTAATTGGTTAAAATATATAAGTAGCCCTGTTAAGCCTATTACCACATGAACATGGAACCAGAATTGGGACTAAATGAATTAGGGTTCCTGGATGGGTGATATTTACAAGGGGAATGGGTGGTTGAAAAAGCTATAAATTGGCCTCAACCAACTATCTTAATTGAAAAAATAAATGTCAAGTTACCAGAATCTGTTCTTATATTGTGAGTTTATATTGGTTTTTGTTCACCGGACCTTTAAACTAACGATGGGGTGACCTGCAGGGACACATTTATAAACATGGACAAGTCTTGGATGGAAACTAATAGGATCAGCAAATCTTATGTTGATGGAGTAGCAGCGTTTACTGATTATGCAGTACACAACTTGCAGAAGACGGGGAACATCGACCCACGAGTTAATAAAAAACATATTTACATTCCATGTCCGTGTACCAAATGTTTAAACCACATAGAGCATAAAGTGGAGGAAGTGCAGTACCATTTATACAGACATGGGATTGATATAAGCTACACAAAGTGGACTAAACATGGAGAAGAGGATGAGCCATCAATAAGTGCCCCAAAACCTGTTAATGCTACAACAGAGTTTGTTGACGACATGGATTTTGCTTATATTCCAACAGATGGCCCAGCAACAGTAGAAATGGTTAATGCTACAAAAGATAATTTTGATGTGGATGACCTTGTCAAGTTTCAAGAACTATTATTAGACGCAGAGAAGCCTCTTTACAAAGGATGTTCTGACTTCACAAAGTTGTCCTCAATAGTTAAACTACTCAACTTGAAGGGTAAATATGGAGCTTCTGATAAGTTCTTCACTGAATTACTAGGCTTGATAAAAAAGATGCTACCTGCTCGTAACAAAATGGTAGAAAAAACTTATCAAGCTAAAAATGTTATGAGATTGATGGGATCAGGATAAAAAAAGATACATGTATGTATCAACAACTGCCTTCTTTACTGGAAGAATGACAAGGATCTGACTGCTTGTTGAACTTGTGGGACATCAAGATGGAATGTGGATAATAAGACAAAGAAAGTATACGAAAACATTCCAGCAAAGGTAATGTTGTACTTTCCAATCATACCAAGACTGCAATGACTATTTAAGATAGAAAGTATTTCAGAAGATTTAAGATGGCACGCGACACGGAGGATAACAGATGGTGTGTTACGTCACCCCACCGATTCACAGGCATGGCGTACCATAGATGAGAAATTCCCTGAAATAGCTGAAGATACAAGAAATCTATGGCTAGGAATATCGGCTGATGGGGTTGACATCAACACGGGAAACAGGCATCACAGTGTATGGCCAGTTTTAACTGTCATATATAACCTTCCTCTATGGTTGTGCATGAAAAGAAAGTTTATCAACCTTTCGGTATTAATATCGGGATTCCCAGGAAATGATATCGATGTTTTTTTAGAACCATTGGTTAATGATCTACATACCTTATTCGAGATAGGGGTTGATACGTATGATGCTTCCACAAAAGATAACTTTAATCTACTTGCCGTTATGTTATGGACAATAAATGATTACCCTGCACTTGGTACATTATGTGGCTGCTCGTACAGTGGATTCAAAGGTTGTGTAGTATGTGGGAAAGATACAAACTGTGTTAGACTTTCTGCCTTATCCAAGCAAAGTTATGTTGGTCACAGACGATATCTACAATATAACCATCCGTTCAGAAAGCAAAAGAAGGCATTTAATGGACAACATGAATTTCTCCAGGCTCCAATTCTAATGACCGGGGAACAAATATACAATGAGGTAAAACATAATAAAAATAAGTAGGGAAAAGGAAAATGAACAAACAATAATGCATCAGAAAACCAAGAAGATACGAGAGGTACAGGTGGTAAGATTCAAAAGCAGAAAAGAAACACAACAGAAGAAGAGGGTAGTTCAAGCCAAGTAAACAGACAAAACGGTGTGTATTGGAAGAAATTCAACATTTGGTATCGAAAACTTAAGTATTGGAGGCATAATCATGTTCCACATTGTATTGATTTTATGCATGTAGAAAAGAATGTTGCTGAGAGTATAGTCGGAACTCTGCTACATGTTCCGGGAAAGACGAAAGATGGATTGAATGCTCGATTGGATCTGGCTGAGTTGGGGGTAAAACCAGAGTTGTTTGCTATGCAAGATGAAGACAAAACAACACTACCTCCAGCAGGTTACACATTAACGAATGCTGAAAAAGACATCTTTTGTGAAACGTTACACAACATCAAGGTACCAGAAGGCTATTGTTCAAATTTCTCTAGTTTGGTCAACCTAAAGGATAGGAAGCTCATTGGCCTTAAATCGCATGACTATCACATGCTAATGCAAGAGTTTTTGCCCATTGCAATACGTTCAATCATGCACCCACCCACATGATATGCTATTATCAGGTTTTGCTTTTTCTTTAAATCGATATGTAGCAAAGAAATCATATTGAAAGAACTAGATAAGATAAAATCAGAACTAGTAGTGACACTGTGCCTACTCGAGAAGTTCTTTCCTCCGTCATTTTTTGATATTATGATACATTTAACTGTGCACCTAACTAGGGAGGTAAAATTATGTGGTCCCATATGCTTTTGGTGGATGTATCCCTTCGAAAGATGTATGAAGGTTATTAAAGGACACGTGCAAAACATAAATAAACCAGAGGGATGCATTGCTGAGGAGACTATTATGGAAGAAACAATAGAGTTTTTTAGCGAATATCAAAAATCCATGGAAACTATTGGTATCCCACCTGGTAAACATGAAACTTATGAAAATGAGGAAGGAAAGCCATTGTCGGCCGGCAAATCAAGTGAAGTTTCTGCGGAACTCTTTCAGAAAGCACATTTGTAAGTAATACAGAATACAAATGAAATTGCACCGTATATCGAGTAAGTATTACTAACACATGTCTATTTCGTTACTTAAAATGTTCTATCAAATATAATAATCAAAGACATTGTTTCAGGTGACACAAGCAAGTATTGAAAACAGAAAACCCAGGTAAACGAATAGCATTTCTAGAAAATGAGCACACTAAATCTTTTGCTAAGTGGTTACGCGAAGAGTTAATTAATCGTATGTTATTTATAAATGTTTGTTTGTTGTTCCTTAAATTTGAAGCTAATATATACGTGTAATGAAATTCAGGTGGAGAGAGAGTTAGCGATCGACAAAGAAAGTGTATCAGAAACTGTAAGGTGGATATCATATGGACCATATGCCATAGTAGTGAAATACGATGCATATAACATCAATGGGTATACCTTTCGTACGAAATGTCATGATGGGAAAGTTTACCAGAACAGTAGGGTTAGTGTTGAGGCAATCGATCTGCACATATCTAAAGAAGTTGAAACCACAAGACAAGCATACTATTATGGTATTTTACAAGAGATATGGGTACTAGATTACCATTTCAGGCAAATTCCTCTTTTCAAATTTGATTGGGTTAATTACAAATCTGGTGGTGTGAAACGCGATAAATTTGGGTATACATTGGTCGACCTGAATAATTTAGGCCACAAGGTTGATCCATTCGTATTAGCCTCACAAGCACTACAAGTGTTTTATGTGAAAGACCCGGTAGATAAAAAATTGTCTATTGTCTTTAAGACACCTCCCAAGAATTACAAAGATACGTATGATGAAGTCGATGAGGAATTTAGTACCGTCATTCACCATCGCAATGATAACGTATTGCCTCTTGTAGATCAACGTGAATTGGCTAATGAATCACCAGATGACTACTATCGAAAGGACTGTGGAGGTGTTGTGATACGAAAATCCAATTGAACCATGTCATGCTTAAGTTGTCACGCAAATACTCTTGTTAATGATTTCATTTTATCTATTAATTTTTTACATCCTGTTTGGTTTATATGTGTGTACTGCTGAACTCATTTAGTACTGCCAGACAATAGTTAGTGCTGCCAGGCATGTCAGCTGTAATGGTTGTTTAGTGTTAATAATGTTCAGTTTGTGTCTGTGAATTAAGGTTATGATAAGTATGAAGGATGTATGGAAGTTTTGCTGGATAATCCTAATTAATGAAAGTTATGATGTTTATTAAAGTTCAGGTGTTGTTTAGTCTTAATAATGTTTAATTTATGTCTTTGAATTAAGGTTATGATAAGTATTGTATGAAAGTTTTGCTAGATAATCTGAATGATAGTTATGATGTTTAGAACTAGTTAAACTAGTTCATACTGCTAGGTTAAACTTAATACTGCTTAGGTAAGTTAAAACTGCTAAGCTAAGAACGGAACTGATACATTAATTAATGATAACACATAGTAATTCATTCCACCTACCACCGCCTAACTATCCCTCTACCCCCTTAAACTCTTCCACCCATTCATAACACACATTATGTTAAAAAAAAATCATAACACACATTAATTAATTTCACCCACCAAAATCGTTAAGCTACAATAATCCCTAACACTTTTTCATAAACCCTAATTTCAAACATGGCAAATCAGAAAGGTAACTTTATTATCTTCTTTTTTTCCTTATTTCCTTGTTTGCTTATTTTTTAGCTTCTCTGTTAATGTGTGTCCATTATATGTTTTTTTTTCAAGCTTAACTACTCATATGTGTTGCTGTGTGTTGCTTATCTACTCATGTTTCTTAGAATGATAACCTTTTTCGAATCCCCTTATACTTTTAAATACATATATAGCAGTTTAGGGGTGTTTGGATTAAAAAATTAGATCCATATGCATTAGCCACATTATGAAGGAGTGTTTGGGAATTGATTGTGAAAACCAAATAACTAATTTTGATCTTGATAAGGATATTAGGATAGGTAGCAACCCATTCCTCAGACTCATATAGCACTTCTCAAATTAACACTTCCAAGGAGATAGATTATGACTCTCATGAACCACCTAAGAGTTTGCTCAAATGGTACCACTATTTGTCAGATGAGTACAAGGACAATGGCATGTTTTGGGGTTCAAAATAAGGATGTAATGAGAGTGATGAAAAACCTTCTTGGAAAGACATTGAAAAGGCTAAAGCATGTATGTTGGCTAAAGTACAAGCATTTGAGGCATCTTCTAAGGCTAAAGTAGAAGCATGTGGGTCTAAGGCTAAGCTACAAGCATCAACTAAAACACTCATTGTCAAAATCCCTGTACCAATAAGAAATTGTGTACTTTGGCTTGCAAATGCTAAAACTAGGGATGCTATAAAAGGCAAGACCTTTGGAGTGAATATACAATGACTTTTACTAAACTTTTGCTGAAGAGAAGATGGGGAAGAGGAAGCTTAGAAGTGGATAGTGATGTTAATCTACTTTATGATGTTATGTTTTTTGGTCCTTATGTAATGGTAGTAGATGTTAATCTACTATAAAACAATATGCCTGTAACTTAATTTATTATGTTAGAATGGTTTGTATTTGGTTAATGAAGTAATGGTGTTATCTTCTATATTGTGTTATTTGCTTATTTTGATTGACAAATGTGTGTTTTGGTTAGGATATTATCTTCTTATACTTAATTTTCTTTTGCATAAATAATTGACATTAGCTCAGACAGCTTAGATGACAGGAGATGGGCAGCAAAAAAAGCAAGTGCTCCAGTATTTTATGGGCCATCAACACAAGGATTGCTAGATGCTTATGGATATGGGATAATTGAGGAATATCTAGAATGAAACTACTTTCCAAGCACAGACAATGAAAGCACAAACATGGAAACCACATACAAGGGAAACACATACAAGGATTGCATTGATGACTCTAACTCTGTAATGTCTAAAGGTAAATATGTACCAGTTTGTAAGAAAAACAATCCAAACATGTATAGCCATGTACCAGTCATAAGATGTGTGATGGGACTAGCAAGTGTTACTACATGTGATGAAATTAAAAAGAAAATAAGAGCCAGGAAAACAAAAACTTGTGCAGATAAGGGAAAGGGGAAAAGAAAGGTGTCATGTGGAAGCTGATCATGTTATAACATGTTTTAGATGTTAGCTTTTGTTTGTGTTTTATTTAGCAATCAAAATTTATGGTGACTTATGTAATGGTGAAAGTTATGTACTTTTTTTTGGGTGAAAACTGTGAGGATATATTAGAAACAACTTATGAAGATACATACTGTCAAGATCGTAGACATGCCCATAATCTTTTGAGAAAGACAAATACAACAATAGAATACAAAAAGCAATTTTTCACAGTACACCCACAACAACTACATTTCCCATTCTTTGCTATCAAAGACATATTAGCCTAGAATAGACTAAAATGACCAGATAACAAAAACAAACCTCATTGTTGAGAAACACTATATCAAGGATTACATTTCCCCTATGAAGGTGTTACAACATTACTGCCCTACAGCTCCATCCTCATAAACAGTCACATATAATAGCATCCATAGCAGGCATCATCATTGATAAGAGCTTGTTATCACTAGTAGAAGGATACATTTCCACTTGTAAAGACCTACTTGTAACCCTCTTGTTGCTCACATCCACACAAGAAGGCACAAGTAACACATCTACAAATGGCATCACCCACAATACTAGTAACCAACCATCTGTATTTTGTCTGACAAGGTAAACTTGATGATTGACAAGGTAAATATCAAGTTTAGGTGGGGATTGTTGGGATTTAAAAGGCTTCATATTGGTTTTCTAGTTTCTACTATTGATTCAGAGTTACTAATGTCAGTTAAAGATTAGTGCTGCTAGTTAAAGTTTTTGCTTCTGCTGAAGTTTTGAAGAATTTACTCCAAGTAGTTAGTGCTGTTAGAGTAAATATTAGTACTATCTTTGTAAGTTAATATTGTTAGTATATTAGTCATGTTTTGTATAAGTTAGTGCTGTTTTGTATAAATTAGTGCAAAGCATATAGTTAATAACTAATTAATCATCCCACAATCTAAATAGATACTACTATGGTTTAGTGTGACCATATATGACATTTTGTCACACTGTTCAAGTATGTGACATATAGTCACATAAATATATGACTGTGTGGCCGTTTAAAAAACAACATGTGTGACGAAATCCCAGATTTGTACTAACAATAAAGCTTAAACTTCTATATTAAAACGGAAATGCATTACATTAACGAATAGGTTGCTCTGGCAAGATGGTAACCTGCTTGACTCCTATAAGGGAGGTCGCGGGTTCGATTCTTGCTGGGGTGTAAAATCCTTTTTGATTTTCATGTTATGAATATATTGGTTTTTTTTTGGGTATTTAGTCACATACAACTAAGCATAAAGTGACCAAAAGTGTTAATAAGTGTAACCATATAGTCTTTAAAGTGACAAAATGTCTATTTTGTGTGACTATTGATCATCAAATGGCCACATGAATTTGATGTTTATGTGACCTTTTGTAATATTTAGCCACACAAAGCATGTTTGTTTTGGGTATTTAGTCACATACAACTAAGCATAAAGTGACCAAAAGTGTTAATAAGTGTGACCATATGGTGTTTAAATTGAAGAAATGTGTATTTTGTGTGACTATTGATGATCCAATGGCCACATGAATTTGAAGTTTGTGTGACCTTTTGTAATATTTAGCCACACAAAGCATGTTTGTTTTGGGTATTTAGTCACATACAACTAAGCATAAAGTGACCAAAAGTGTTAATAAGTGTGACCATATGCTGTTTAAAGTGAAGAAATGTGTATTTTGTGTGACTAATGTTTATCCAATGGCCACATGAATTTTATGTTTGTGTGGCCATTTGTAATATTTAGTCACACAAAGCATGTTTTTTTGGGTGTTTAGTCACATATAATTAAGCATAAAGTGGCCAAAAGTGTTAATAAGTGTGACCATATGGTGTTTAATTGAAGAAATGTGTATTTTGTGTGACTATTGATCATCCAATGGTCACATGAATTTTATGTTAGTGTGGCCTTTTGTAATATTTAGTCACACAAAGCATGTTTTTTTGGGTATTTAGTCACATACAACTAAGCATAAAGTGACCAAAAGTGTTAATAAGTGTGACCATATGGTGTTTAAATTGAAGAAATGTGTATTTTGTGTGACTATTGATCATCAAATGGCCACATGAATATTATGATTGTGTGACAAAACGTTTAGTGTGACCATATATGCCATTTGGTCACAGTGTTAGAAGTAAATGTGACAAAACACATTAGCTTTTGGCAAGCTAACATAAACTAAACTTTAGACACACATATTAAGTTACGTGACCATATGTAACGGAATTTGGCTACACTAAAATAATGTGTGACAAAACGTTTAGTGTGACCATATGTGGCATTTAGTCACATTGTTCAAGTGTGTGACAAATATTTGTCACTATTTATATGTATATCGTGACCAATGCTTCAAGCTTACTTGTATTGGTCACACGTTCGAAATTCATATGTGACCAAACAATATTATCAGTTACTTTTAGCCACATGATGTTCGAATGTGTGGCAATACGGTTCTAATGTCACACAATAAAAATGATCATGTGTGACTAATTAGTAAATGTTGTCTTTTTTGGTACCTTTGGTCACATAAATATGTGAATGTGTGGCCATTCCATTTTGCCCATGTGTGACCAAATCTACTTTTTGTACTAGTGTGTGTTGTAATGAGGGTTTATTTTAGAATTTTCAAGTTGTACATTTATATTTTGCTGACTTTACCTAAAACAACACTTTAACGGGCAGTGTACCCGATCAGATGTAGTTTTATTGGTAAGTAGGGTGTCGATCACTAAGAGCGAGAACGTTAATCTATCGTTCTATTAATATTTTGGTTAACTAAGCTAAGTTAATTTAAACTATGTTAATTCTATTATATGTTAAACCTATGCTAAACCTATGTTAATCCTAATTCTAACGGATAAGGAGGTTTTCAGTCTAAGAGACTGGCATAGGTTTTGTGGTAACTTAGATCAATTTAAAACATAATAACACACGCAAGTAGATAGACAAAAAATAGAAGAGCAGTCTAGCCAAATATAAGAAAACTGTATTAACCATGATTAATCCAATTAAAACATTGGTTAATTTATTTAGTGCAATGAGTGCTTATCTCGAGGCGGCATATCCTTCCAAGATTTACGTGGTACTTCTTCCAAAAACCTAGATACGTAGAATTCTGTCACAATTAAAATCATTCGCAAAAAGCATCCTATTTGCTGATTATAATCTATCTTAGGAGAATAATAATGGTGATCTTATTAAACCCTAGCTCATGGAGACTTTACCCACTTACTGCTTAATGGCAATTTATATTATAGTAGTCCACTATCTAAGTCTTTACCAAAGGAACCAGTACGTTATTTGTTGATCCCATGTCACCTGCTAGTCTAACTTGTTCACATAAACCAATGGTAAAGATAGGGTATTAATTGTGGTCCTATTGTTCTAGATATATAAATCACTATATAGAGAGCCATCCCGACATATTGGTCAGTATCACTAGATCCAGTTAAAGGATAGGTCGCATACAAAAGCACGTAAACAAGTATGAATTGATAAACATAAACAAGCAATCAACAATAAATTAAGAATTCGATATAAACAAACCAAACATTCAAAACTTCATAATCATGGCTAATACCCAAGGGTATTAGCCCTTAATCATTGTATCAATACGAGAATAATAATTCAACCAAGGTAAACAAACTGAGTTAAACAAATGATACCAAAAATCTAATGATTACTAGAGTATAGAAGATTACAAGGTGTTTCCTATGGAATTAATAGCTTTGCTTAACCTCTTCTGCTCTTCTTGTCTTCTAAAAATCGACTTTTGTGGTTAGGGTTTCGAATATATGATCAAGTACACCTAAAACTTATTTTTAGGTCTTCTATTTATAGTGTCTGAAAATTGGTTGATACAACGTATTGGTTGAGGTTAATACGGCATATCAGAGGTTTCTATGAGTAGGGACCATGTTCAATATCCTTCAGAATATTTTATTACTATATCTTGGATACGGCGTATAGAAGTCTTCTGGATACGACGTATTGGAATTTATTCTTCGTGGTTTGTTGTGAAGTGTAGGCATGGATACGCCGTATCTTCCTTGATGGATACGGCGTATTAGATGTTAGAACAATATTCTTCATATATCTTCGTTTAATCTCTAGAATGCGTGCTTTTATGCTAATCTTCACCAAGTGCTCCATATTTATTGCAATTCTCAAATATAAACGATTAAGTAACGATTCTTGCAATAATTATACAAAATGGGTAGAAAACATAGGATAAATGATGCTATAAAAGTGACATTATTTGATGTCATCAATGGTATTGCTTTATGCTATGATCCTTAACTCCCTTTTTCTGAACAAACTGCCCTTAATTCTCTGGAGGGTTATATTCCTCTACATTTTTCTTTGTTTTCTATTGGAAACTTGCGTGTTCCTTTCAATACTTTATGTCTTAAAGTTTTTGAGTTTTTCTAATGTCATTTTCCTCTTCTGAACCCCTTTGGGGTTGCTCGGGTAACAACTTTTATTGTTGCTTGTAAAGCCTATAGAGGGAGCCTTCATTGCCTCTCTTTAGATCTCTTTGTAATGTTTGTACTGCGGGTGATTGGCTTACTTTTCAAAAAAGGCCAGGTCCTGCCATTCCTTAAATCTTTGATAGCTCTATGACTAATATTCAAAACTGGAAGTCTAAGTTTATCTTTATGAAAGAGACCCTTATTTCTGATGCTTATCCTGCTTTGATTACTGATTTTCATCATGGTCTTGGTACCTTTGCTTTTTCTTACCCGACAGAACTGATCGCCTTGCGCGCCATCCTTTCAAAACCCAGACTTTCTCAGAACCTATCTTGTATCTTGCTAGTCTTGCTAGTTCTTGGGAATATGCTCTAAGTGTTCACTTGATATTTATTGACAGGGAGGATACGATTTTGAATCCGTAGCTTTGATGTTTTATGTTTTTCCTTCTTTTGCTATCCTTTTGTTTCTTTCTTTTTCCTTTAGTGATGTCTTTAGGAACTTCATGAAGAGGCCTGGTCAAACCTCTACTTTCTCTATGAGATCTGTGGATCAACCTGTTGATGTGGGTAGTCCCTTCGTGGATCATTTAAAAGTTATTGATGATAATGATCAGGGTGAGAGTTCATCTATTTCTAAGAATCGAGATATTGTTAGGTTGGAGCTTGCAGTTGTTGGTGATAGTCCTTTCGATCAAGGTGCGGGTGCTGCTGAAGGTTCAAGGAAAAGGCATTTGATAATTGCTGCTCTTGAGGAGGGTGCTAAAGCATGAGGCTAAAAGGAGGAAGCAAGAGGGTCCAAAGAGGACGAGTTCACAAGGAAGCGTCCTTCCTCTCTCGGCTTTTGCTCTCAAAGGTGTGGAGAAACACCCGCGGGTGTTGGCCCATCATATGGAGAATTCAGAGGCTAGCCTTGATCCTTTTGTTCCTAGTAATTAGTTTTTTCTTTAATATTACACTCCCTTCAGCTGATTGTTTTGAGTATAATATCCTTGTGTTTCTTTCTTATCTAAATGTTCAAGAAGCCTATTATGCTCATAATGTGCTTTCTGTTCTTCACTGTCCTTCTCTCAAAAGAAAACTGGATTCCATGTCCCATGATAACCTTGTTAATGTCTATGACATCTATGCTCTTCATCTTGGTGTGGTTGGAAATATGTTGACTAACAAGTCTAGTGTTGTATCTTGAGATTACTCTAAACTTAAAGATGACTTTGTTTCCTTGAGGAGTAAGAATGTACTCCTTGAGCATGAGATGTCTGAACTTAAGGATAGCCATTCTAAAGCTCAAAAGAATCAGGATGTGGAGGGTAGCCAGGTTGTTAAGGATTTAAGGTCTGCGAATGCTCAAGTTTTTAAGGAGCTTTCAATGTTGAGGGAAGTGGTCGCTTCTATGAAAGATTCCTAAAAGAAGCTTTCTGAGGAGTTAGACAGGTTACGGCCTTCTGTTAAGGAAGTTGAGCGCCTGGGCCAAAGATGTCAGGATTTAGAGGTAGAGAAGGAGTCTCTGTTGTCTAAAGAGTCTAGTCTCCGTGAAGAAGTTGCACCTTTATCCTCCAAACTTAAAATTGCTGATCTAGAGGACTGAGTTGGTTAGGGATTTTCTTCCCTTGGCTATTAAGAAGCTTCTTTCTACTAAGCATTTTAATAGTTCCTTGGGTGAAACTCAGTAAAAAGCCATTATTTTTGGTAGGTCACAGGCTCTTGATAAGGTTCATGGCTTAGGGAGCTCGTGGGATTTTAAAGATGTTGGGGATTATAATCCTGATGCTGAAAAGATTAATGATGAGGCTGCTGAGGCCTTCTACAAACTTGAATTTCCGTACACCTCTCTTCTTGTCGAGAAGGCTGGCCAAAGTCTCAGATTGCTTGCCGATGTAGATCCTCCTACCATTTAAGAGGTTGTTCCTTTGTGATGTCATCCCTTGTAATCTGTAAAGCTTTTATGGTCTGTAGTTCTTTTGGTGGGTCAGCTTTGTTGCCTTAAAACAATCCTGCTTTTATGTTCAGTGGTGCCTATGTGCCCTCCTTTAAACAATCGTATGGTTATTTGAGCTTTGTGTAACTCTTTTTAGGCAGTCGTAAGCCTATTGAACAATAGTTATGCTTTTATGTTTTTGCATATTTAGTTTTCTCATGTATTTGAGCTTCTACTCTACCTTTTTTCTTAGTTTGTAGCCTTTTTGTTAGAATCCTAAGTTCTAATGTCATGCATATGCTTTGTGTTTATGTTTATTTTGCCTAAAGGCCATATAGAGGGTAGCTAGTCCTCTTTCCCTTTTGATTTATAAACATAAACTTTTTGAGTCGACACTTAACGCATTTTTATCTTGCGGTTAAACGTGCCGTTCCTTTTCATTTCATAATTTGTTGACATGTGGCCGGTACAATTGCCTTTTAAAAAGGTCTTTGATTCAATAAACGATAATAGAAATGAAACTGATAGGTATTTCAGAGAGTTTATAGCTTTCGTGGGCTATTCTTTTACATATAGTATTTTTGAAGGTTGACCCCGTTCTAGGTTCTTTGGATGACTCTTCCCTTGAGGGTTGATAGGACATAGGCTCCATTGCCATCGGCTTTGAGTGCTTTGTAAGGACCCTCCCACGTCGGTCTTATTTTGCCAATGTATTTGACTTTGCTTGCACTGTTGAGTTAGAGTATGTAGTCTCTGGATTTATACACCGATTGTCTTACTTTTTTGTTATAGTATTTTTCAAGCTTCTTTCTATAGGCGGCTTCCCTGATTGCTGCTACCTCACTTCTTTCTTCTAATATTTCTAAGTTTATTCTCAACTCTTTTTCATTTTGCAAGAGATCAACTTTCTTTGTTCTTTTTGTTGGCATATTGAACTATATTGGTAGTACTACCTCCGTTTTATAGGTGAGGCTAAACGGTGTTTCTCCATTGCTTCTTTTTAGGCTTGTTTTGTGGGCCCGAAGGACTTGGGGAATCTCATCTACCCATCCCTTATGTGCTCTTCCAAGCCTTTTTTCTAATCATCTAACTATTTATTTGTGTGTGACCTCTATGAATCCGTTTGCTTATAGGTGGTATACAAAAGTAATTGTATGCTTAATCTTGAGTCTTTCGCCGAATTGCGGAAAGACTCCTTCTTCAAACTATTTCCATTGTCTGATACTATCATTTGTAGTATTCCAAAGTGGCATACAATGTGTTCCCACACAAACCTTTCTACGTGTTTTCCTGTTATGCTTGCTAAAGGTTTTGCTTCCACCCATTTAGTAAAGTAGTCAACTGATACTATCAAGAATTTTACATTCCCAGGTGCCTTTGGCAAGGGGCCTACTATGTTGATGCCCACTATATGAAGGGCCATGCTGCCGTGATCAAAGTCATGTCTTGCTTAGGTAGCCTTGAGATCGGAGAGTGAATTTAACATGCATCACAACTTTGGATGACTTCTAATGCATCTTTGTGCATGGATAGGCAATAATATCCTAACGCTGTTATTTTTGCCATTATGGATCTTGGCCCGGCTTGTAACCCGCAAATGGATTTCTTTAACCACACTTCTTGCCTGTTTATGACCTATGCATCTCAACCATGGGGTAAAGAAGGATCTTTTATATAAGATTTCGTCAATGATCTAATAGTTCAGAGCCTTAACCCTGATCTTCCTTGGTAATTTTTGTCAGCTGGTAGGATACCATTGATGAGGTACTCCACTATCGGAGTCATCTAGCTGTTCTCTTGCCACTTTCTTTTCATAATTTGATTTATTTGCCAATTTTTCAACTAGTATTTCTTTGTCTAAGTGTTCAAATGTTAATGATTCTCATTTGCTCAATGCATCTACCTTCTTATTCTGGTTTCTTCTAATGTATTAGACTTTAGAACATCGGAAGATCTTTAGTAGTTCCTTCGTTATTTGCAAATACTATTTTATATGGTGATGTTTTGCTTCGTAAGGATCCATTGACTTAGTTGGCTACAAGCTGTGAGTCTAAGTATACTACGATTTCTTCTATTTTCATCTCTTTTGCTATTCGGAGGCCTGCTATTACGGATTTGTATCCGACTTCATTGTTAGTTGCCGTAAACTTAAATTTTAGAGCGTAAGTGAATTCCATGCCCTCCGAGCTGACTATCATTAATCCATCCCCGGATCCATCATTACTCGATGCTCCATCAGTGTATAGCTTCCATCCTATGTTTGTCTTTTGGTCTTCCTGATCCTGGAAGTCTGTTTCTTCATCTTCTTCTTGAGTTTCTGTCATGAAGTCTGCGAGGACTATCACTTTGATCGCATTCTTTGGCTTGTATTCAATTTCATGTTCTTCTAGTTCTATGGCCCATCTGGCCACCCTCCCCCGATTTTCAGGTTTTAATAACAAAAGCGTTATAGGCTTGTTTGTTAAGACTATGACTTTGTGTGCTTTGAAGTCTCTCTTTAGTCTTTTTGCTGCATGGATTAGGGCGAGTACTAGTTTTTCCATGATTGGGTAATTTAGCTCGGCTCCCTATAACACCCTACTCACAAAGTATATAGGCCTTTGTTCTTTTCCTCTTTCTGCCATTAAAACTGCACTTACGCACTCCCTTGAGGCTGCTAAGTATACAATCATGCTTTCTCCGGCTTTTGGTGCCATGAGGGTGGAGAGATTTTCTATGTACCTCTTCATGTCTTCGAAGGCTTTATCTACTTCTCTTGTCCACATGAAATCTTTCTTTTCGAGGCACCCTTTTAAGGTTTTAAAGAATGGTAGGGATTTTTCCACACTTTTGGATAGAAACCTATTGAGAGCTGTGAGTTTGCTATTTTGGCTTTGCAATTCTCTAATGGTTTTAGGACGTTTGAGGCTTGTTAATGCTTAGACTTTTGTTGGGTTGGCCTTGATGCCTTGTTTTGATACTATATGTTCTATGAATTCTCCATCCTCCATTCCGAAGGAGCATTTCTTAGGATTTAGCTTCATATTTATCCTTCGTAGCCTTTCAAAGGTCTCTCGGATGTCTGCTAGTATATCTTCCTTGTCCATGCTTTTTATTACCATGTCGTCCACACAGGCTTCCATGTTTCTTCTGATCTGGCTTTCAAAAACTTTATCCACTAACCTTTGATAAGTTGCTCTTGCATTTTTAGTCTGAAAGGCATCTTCTTGTAGCAGTATACCCCTTTTGGAGCGTAGAAGGCTGTTTTATGCGTGTCTTCTTTTTCCATTTGTATCTAGTGGTATCCCTTGTATGAGTCTAGGAAACATGTGATTTTGAAGTCGAAAAGAGAATCTACTTTCCAATCTATTCTTGGTAGTGAGTAGCAATCCTTTGGGCAGGCTTTATTAATGTTAGTGAAGTCAACACACATTCTTCAGGCTCCGTCTATCTTTTTAACCATAACCGTATTTGCTACCTATGTTTGGTATCTTTTTTTGTAGAGAATCCCGGCCTTCCTCAACTCTTCTACTTCCTTAAAGGCTGCGGCACTTCATTCGGGTGCCATCACTCTCTTCTTTTGTTGTACAGGTGTGATTTTCTTGTCTTCATTTAGCTTGTGTTATGTGACGAAGATTTCATCCCCTATTTTGAGCGTCCTAGGGATTCTTGTTATATCGAAGCATTTCCACGCGAATAAGTAACACCCCCAAATTGGGTCGCAGTAGAATAGTGTCTGGGAGCGTTACTTCATAAGTACATTGCACAAGATATGAGAGAACGACCTCTAAATGAGTCATTTGAAAAGTGATCTCGTTGATTTAACCAAAATTTGAATTTGTTATAACGTTGGTCCCAAAGTTTGCATCAATAATGTAAGACTGAAATAATACAACCATATTTGTTTGTAGAAATCGATGAATGTAGTCTTGTATAGTCTAGACTCCAATGCACATCATGTATGTCAAGCATCTAATTCACCTGAGAAAAACATGCTTAAAAGTGTCAACATAAAGTTGGTGAGTTCATTGATTTTTATAAGCACAAAATTTGGATCAAAGATTTGTAAAGAGTATATGACCATTTCAATCGTTATAATAGTTACCAAAATTGTATGCATAAATGTTGAAATCAAAGATGTGTATGACTATTGTATCCCATACGATAGTCACAAAATGTTAAGTATAGTTGGAACAAAGCGGTTGTAAAGTATGCATGACCATTGTATCTAATACAATAGTCACCATGTGTGATTACGAGTTCACCCCCAAGTTCATGAAACTGCGACGTAGACTTATATGTATGCCACTTTATTCAAGGCACATTAAGAGTTCATGAGTATATAGTTATTGGCCCTGTAGACACCAATCCAGTCATGCTTTGACATGATATAACGTTCGTTTGTACAGTGATAGCTAATCACCCGAACGGGGATTGTCAATCCCGAATAGATCTATTTTATAACAGTCGCGCTTACCCTTCGAGTAATTTACAGTTCATGAAACTTAAGCTAATCCGTAATCATAAGAGTAAAGTATAGTTGTTGCGTCCATAAGAAAATCAAGTATTGTATCTCATCGTAAGATATGCAAATGAGTGTATAACAAAGTTGTAACGAGTTTGCAATGAGTATGTAAACAATTTTTTCAATGTGTATGTAAACGAGCGTGTAACCAAGTTACGAAATCAAGTATGCAATCAAGTATGTAAAAGAGATTGTAAATGAATATGTAAACAAGTTGTAACGAGCATGTATTCTCCCTCGAGATTTGTAAAGTAAATGTAAAACAAATGAAAGAGGGGCTATAAACTCACCTCGAGTGAATGAACCAACAAAGTAAATCACAGGATGAAAATACGTCACAAAAACATCCGTATGCAACCTAATTACTTTTAGGTCGTATGAGTACTAAGTACTTTGAATAAATAATACCGCATATAATTCTATATAGCTACATCACCATCTAATTGTATTTTTGAAATCATATTTATAAAGTTAAAATGTTTGTAAATATTACTTTAGTAAAAATGGAGTAACTTTATCATTTTAAGTCGGTTTCATACGTTCTTTACGTCCACGCTTTCGTATTAAGACGATGTATCAATATATTACATTTTCATATTTTCAACCCTCTGGTAAACCGTACTTTTTACTCTTCATGCACTTTTATAAATTAAATTAGCGTAAACCTCATAAAAGTCATATCTTATTTGTTTTAACTCCGATTTTAGTGATTCTTTCGAGGACGTCTTCGTAATTAAAAGTTTTATCTAACTAATGTATTTTCCAAAAAGTATCTGAGATGAAAAGTGATTTTTACTATTCATAGTTTATAAAATTATTTTTATAAACTTTAATTATCGTAAACATGAAAAATCCATAACTCCTTCGTTATTGATCAAATAATTATGATTCTTAATGTTTTGGAATCCTAAAAATATGTACTTTATGTGAAAAATATGCATTTATTATCGTATAACTTGCAAATGGCGTATCTTCTTCGTTATAAATTAGTTTTTCTAGTTCTCTATATGCCTACGATCGTCATGACATGTAGTATTTTATAAAAAGGTAAACTAAATACTTTATTTCGTGATTAAAATAGTAGGTTTTGATCTTTTTGTTAAAATATGTTTATAACTTATTTTTATCAGTTTTTAGTTTAGTAACTTTGTTACAAGTCCTCTACAACACTCATATCACATGTCCCATGTTACTTTAGGTCCTTAAGTCCATTATTTGTCCAAGTAATATCCATGATAATAAGTTCTCACCTCACTTTTACTTATAACTTAATAAGTAACCTTTTAAGTAACTAGTTTATATATACTTTTTATAAAGGAAACCATACTTGTATAATGTCTATACTTCCATTACAACATGTTCTTGTCATTAATATAACATGTGACAAAGTTTATCAAACCATGAACAAATGTAAAAATCTATTTTACATGTTAATAATATATCTAGATAGTGATTTAGTATATAAACATTATATATATATATAATCGCAAATGTAAAGAGTTTAGGTTTTTAAATAACCTTGATATGATGTATGATGATGAACAACAAGATCTAAACTCTAGTTTAAATACTAAACCCATGCTTCCAAGACTTAGGGTCTGTTTGTTTTATAAGTGGGAATGGATTCGGATTTAGATTTGGTATAGGATTTAGATTTGAGATAGGATTAAAAGAGAAATTATATTTTTTTAATCACACTTTTTAATAAAATAAAAATAAAAATATTATTTAAATATAATAAAATATGATGAATATAAATGTAGACCCACACATATAGAGAGATGGAATTGCAAGATGGCCCACAAATATTTGATTCCATGTCAAAACCTACCTAAGTGATCATCTATCACTTTTGATTTTATTTTTCATTCTCGATGTCAAAAGCAAGAACTAAACAAATGTTTATTGTCTTGTCAATATGAAAACCCATTCCAAAGTAGTATAACAAACAACCCCTTAGAAAACTATAACTTTTATGTAACCCTAATCCTAAACCTTTCTTGCTCAACCCTTGTAAATGCTAAACCAAGCCTTCAAACCTTCTTGTAATACCTTAGATATGTTGCTAGAACACTTGTATGTGTGGTAAGTAAAATTTGTATGGATTGTTTAAGGGTTTTGAGTTTGGCCATGGGTTAGAGGGAGGACAAAGAGAATGAGAGAGGTTTTTTCTACTAAGGAAATGAAATGTGTGTTTATCTATCTAGTTTAAGCCTTATATATTACAACTTGGCTAGTCAAAGACCACATGTAAAAGTCGTAAGACAAGATGAGGATTTTAGGAAAGTCTTGGTCAAACTAGTGGAAAGTCCTTAAGGTTTAATGAGCCATAGATTGTACAAGTTCAAGTTGGTGCTCTTGGTCTCCTTGGGAGCACTATATACGAAAATTAGGGGAGGGAAATGGCTAGAAGATTTTTTTGATATCTTGTGTTGATATTTTAGCAATAATTATAGTTTAAATGTGTATAGATTAAGTGTAGACTTGAATACTTATAAAGTGTATGTTTTGGTTTAATTCTTATACATAAAATTTTGCTACAATGAATAACATGGGTGAAGTTTTATAAAAACTTTGGGTACTAGGTATAATAATGGGTATTTGTTGAAGCGTAAATAAGTTTTGGTGGTTCCGTGAATGTCTAAATGCATTTTATCGCGAAACGTAAACACTTTATGTAACCTATAAAAATAAAATGTGCAAAGTTAATCATTATCCTCCAAATAATTATCTAACACTTGCTTGACGTAAACATTTAATTGTTTGATGCCCGTTTACGTTAAATGATAATTTTTGGTTTACGACATTTAACTTAGCGATAAAAATTAAAAGAAAACGCGTACGAGACTAAAAATAAATAGTGAAATAAATGACGTCGTAAAATGACCTAACAATACGGATTGTTACAGTCTCCTCTTATTAAAAGTATTTCATCCCGAAATTCAGTTTGAGTTGCCTTCCGGAATGGTGTTAATGAAGAGGTGTGGGTAAATATTTTTTTATAAATGAACAGTGACCCCAACGGTCATGAACAGTGACTCCAATGGTCACTGAACAGTGACCAACGGTCACCTCCTCCCTTTAAATACCAAATTTTTATCCTTTATTTCTCTATACAACACTAAATCTTTCACTTAAATTTTCTCTTATCCAATCCTCAAAATGTTGCATATCATTACACTCTTAGCGATGGCGAGCGCGATAGCATTCGGCATTTATCTTGCCTACGTCCCATACGAAGAAGATTTTTAGTATCTAACCTTTATTCTCGCGATTCACGAGCCGATCATTGTCCTCTCTATTGGCGTGGATCTACTTTGGAAGAAATAGATATTATCGCTAGGGGAGGGTTGTAATAAAACTTGTATTTCCTTTATGTTCTTATGTACTCTTATTTCTAAAATAATAAACGGATGTTGTGGCACCAAATCTATTTGTTATTTTTATTTATGTCTTTTGAATATTTCGTTACCATGCTTAGTAACTCGTTTGCATTCCCCTTCTAAATTGCTTTATCTTGAGCGTCCAAGATTAGTGACACTGGTTTAATATTTATTGTTGCGACTAAGGCTTGGCTTCTAGTGGGCTTATTCGTTCCCTTCAACGTAACGTGTCAGTTAAAAAAAAATTGTCGACTTTATATAGTAAGGTGGTGTAAGAGTTTACTTAGTTATTATGATTATTAGTTTGGTTCCTCGTGATAAATACATTTTATAAATACGCACATAAAACTTGATATAAATAGAAAATTGTTCCTTGAAAATAAGTTTTAAGGTGACTACTCTTAGTATGGGCATGGTCCTTCCTGAATTATACATAGGTGATCAGGCTATGTATATTTGAGGGTTAACGATGCAATGCTCATTTTCGTCAAAATAATGTTATAATTTCAAGATAATTATGGGAGTGATTTGTAAAAAGTTATAGAGAGTTAAAGTAGAATTGACGTTTTCATAATACGTTAATTTGATAGATACTTGAAATCATTAAGTACAACAGAAATTTAAGAGAAATACAACGAGAACTCCTAAGGAGATAAAGTCTAAGATAGTTCCAATTTAGGGTTCATTAGGCAAGGCGAGACAACTTTCTCTTTTAAGTTTTGATCTCATCTTCAATGTTGTTTGGGTCTTGATCGGTTTCTCCTTCTCCTAAGGCATACACCATTCCACGTGCTTCAGTACCTTCAGCTTGGTTTTCATGGTTTCGGTTCTTCAATTTCAGGCAATCACTCTTGTAGTGCCCTTGATTCCCACATTCATAGCAAGTGAGGTTTTTCTGATTGTTAGTAGCAGCAGGACTCCTACAGTCTCGGGTTAAGTGGCCAACTCTCTTGCAATTTACGTACTTTACCGTGCACTGGCCATTATGAAACTTGCACTTGTTGCACAATGGTAGAGTTCTAGCATACTCCTTCCTTTCATCAGACCCGGCAGTATAAGCTATAGCCACACCTTACTTCTTAGGGTTTGTTGTTAAGCTTGGTTGTTGTTATCGAGTTTCCTCTTATTCTCAGCTTGACGTTTAGCAAAGGTGTTGATCTTCTTGTCCATCAGTTCAGTTGCAAATTCAATTGCATCCTGCATGGTCTTTGGCTTAGATGCCATCACACTTCCGTGAATCATGTCGGGCAAACCACCGACATACTTCTTGATCTTATCTGACTCTTTAGGAAACATCCTAGCACACATCAATGCCAGTTCCTAAAAACGTTAGTTATAGCCTACCACGTTGGTACCTTTAACCTTTAAATTCCATATCTCACCCTTAAGTTTCTTAACCTCGCCCCTTGGGCAGTACTTATTGGTCATCATTTTTTTTAGGTTTGTCTAAGTCATTGCATATGCAACATCGTGACCAATAGTCCTAACGTAGGAGTTCCACCACGTTAGAGCACTTCCAAGAAGAGTACAAGTGGCAAACTTGATTTGGTTTCCACAATGCAGTTGCTTATACGTAACACAGTTTCCATTCTTTCAAACCACTAAGTCAGCTCGATGACTCCTTTAGTACCCTTAAAATATAGGGGTTTGTATTTTAAGAAATCTAGGTAAGTGCACTCACGAGCAAGAGGAGCTTGTCTCCTTACACCCGTTCCTGAATTATGGATGTCATCGCTATTCATGCTTCTGTCAGCATCACGTGCTGCCAATGCATCGGCAACACCTTGGTCGATCAATGCCTTAAGCTGGGCATTGGTGACCGTGTGGTGGTGGTGGTGGTTGTTATGGCTGGTGATGCCCTCGTGGTTCTTTTCTTTGGTGCCATTTTCTTCAAAATCACAAGAAAATATAATACACCTCAGGTTTCATAAAATCATAAATGCGACATGACTGCTGTAACAAGAAAAATTAAACTTATATAAGTATATTATATAAGACCAGTAGTAATATATGTACTATAATATAAACACGTATATTAATCATGTAAGCATCTAGTATGACCAACTAATGCAAACATTTACTGTCTGTATGTCCCGTTAAAAACTTTTGTATGATACAATATTTGTGAAAACGGTTATAGTCCAAGCAAAATATTTGACCTGGTTCTCTATAACCTTGGCTCTTAATACCAATCTGTAACACCCCCAAATTAGGTCGCAGCGGAATAGTGTTCGAGAGCGTTACTTCCTAAGTACAGTGCATAAGATATGAGAGAACAACCTCTAAATGAGTCATTTGAAAAGTGATCTCGTTGATTTAACCAAACTCTGAATTTGTTATAACGTTGGTCCCAAAGTTTGCATCAATAATGTAAGACTAAAATAATACAACAAGATTTGTTTGTAGAAATCGATGAATGTAGTCTTGTATAGTCTAGACTCCAATGCACATCATGTATGTCAAGCATCTAATTCACCTGAGAAAAAACATGTTTAAAAGTGTTAACATAAAGTTGGTGAGTTCATATATTTTTGTAAGCACAAAAGTTGGATCAAAGATTTGTAAAGAGTATATGACCATTTCAATCGTTATAATAGTTACCAAAATTGTATGCATAAATGTTGAAATCAAATATATGTATGACTATTGTATCCCATACGAAAGTTACAAAATGTTGAGTATAGTTGGAACAAAGCGGTTGTAAAGTATGCATGACTATTGTATCTAATACAACAGTCACCATGTGTGATTACGATTTCACCCGAACAGTCATGCTCTGACATGGTATAACGTTTGTTTGTCCAATGATAGCTAATCACCCGAACTGGGATTGTCAATCCTGAATAGATCTATTTTATAACATTCGCGCTTACCTTCTGAGTAATTTACAGTTCATGTAACTTAAGCTAATCTGTAATCATAAGAGTAAAGTATAGTTGTTGCGTCCATAAGAAAATCAAGTATTGTATCTCACCGTGAGATATGCAAATGAGTGTATAAAAAAGTTGTAACGAGTTTGCAATGAGTATGTAAACAGTTTTGTCAATGTGTATGTAAACGAGCGTGTAACCAAGTTACGAAATCAAGTATGCAATCAATTATGTAAAAGAGATTGTAAATGAATATGTAAACAAGTTGTAACGAGCATGTATTCTCCCCTAAGATTTGTAAAGTGAATGTAAAACAAGCGAAAGATGGGCTATAAACTCGCCTCGAGTGAATGAATCAACAAAGTAAATCACAAAATGAAAATGCGTCACAAAAATGTCCGTATGCAACCTAATTAATTTTAGGTCGTAAGAGTACTAAGTACTTTGAATAACTAATACCGCATATAATTCTATATAGCTACATCACCATCTAATTGTATTTGTGAAACCATATTTATAAAGTTATAATGTTTATAAATATTACATTAGTAAAAATGGCGTAACTTTATCGTTTTAAGTCTGTTTCTTACGTTCTTTACATTCACACTTTCGTATTAAGACGATGTATCAAAATATTACATTTTCATATTTTCAACCTCTAGTGAATAGTACTTTTACTGTTCATACTCTATTATAAATTTAATTAGCGTAAACCTCGTAAAAGTCATATCTTATTCGTTTTAACTCTGATTTTAGTGATTATTTCAAGCACGTCTTCGTAATTAAAAGTTTATCTAACTAATGTATTTTTTAAAAAGTATCTGAGATGAATAGTGATTTTTACTGTTTATAGTTTATAATATTATTTTTATAAACTTTTATTATCGTAAACATGAAAAATCCATAACTCCTTCGTTATTGATCGAATAATTATGATTCTTAATGTTTTGGAATCCTAAAAATATGTAATTTATGTGAAAAATACTCAATCAATTATATCAGATGTGAATAGTAATAAGTTTTTATAAAATTTCTTTTATAAAAGCATTTATTATCTTATAACTTGCAAATGGTGTATCTTCTTCGTCATAAATCAGTTTTTCGAGTTCTCTATATGCCTACGATCGTCATGACATGTAGTATTTTTTAAAAATATAAAATAAATACCTTATTTTCGTGATTAAAATAGTAGGTTTTGATCTTTTTGTTAAAATAAGTTTAAAACTTGTTTTATAAGTTTTTAGTTTAGTAACTTTGTTACAAGTCCTCTACAACACTCATATCACATGTCCCATGTTACTTTAGGTCCTTAAGTCTATTATTTGTCCAAGTAATGTCCATGATAACAAGTTCTCACCTCACTTTTACTTATAACTTAATAAGTAACCTTTTAAGCAACTAGTTTATATATACTTTTTATAAAGAAAACCATACTTGTATAATGTTTATACTTCCATTACAACATGTTCTTGTCATTAATATAACATGTGACAAAGTTTATCAAACCATGAACAAATGTAAAAATCCATTTTACATGTTAATAATATTCCTAGATGATGATTTACTATATAACCATTATATATACATAAAATCACAAATGTAAAGAGTTTAGGTTTTTAGATAACCTTGATATGATGTATGGTGATGAACAACAAGATCTAAACCCTGGTTTAGATATTAAACCCATGTTTCTAAGACTTAGAAAACCCTAAATTTTATGTAACCCTAATCCTAAACCTTTCTTGTTTAACCATTGTAAATGCTAAACCAAGCCTTAAAACCTTCTTGTAATGTCTTAGATATGTTGCTAGAATACTTGTATGTGTGGTAAATAAAAATTGTATGGATTGTTTAAGGGTTTTGAGTATGGTCATGGGTTAGAAGGAGGATAAAGATAATGAGAGAGTTTTTTTCTACTAAGGAAATGAAGTGTCTGTTTATCTATCTAGTGTAAGCCTTATATATTACAACTTGGCTAGTCAAAGACCACATGTAGAAGTCTTAAGACAAGTTGAGGATTTTAGGGAAGTCTTGGTCAAAACTAGTGGAAAGTCCTTAAGGTTTAATGAGCCATAGATTGTACAAGTTCAAGTTGGTCTATTGTGTGCTCTTGGTCTACTTGGGAGCACTATACATGAAATTTAGGGGAGGGAAATGGCTAGATGATTTTTTAGATATCTTGTGTTGATATTTTAGCAATACTTGTAGTTTAATTGTGTATAGATTAAGTGTAGACTTGAATACTTGTAAAGTGTATGTTTTGGTTTAATTCTTATACATAGAATTCAGCTATATTGAATAACATGGGTGAAGTTTTATAAAAACTTTAGGTATTGGGTATAATAATGGGTATTTGTTGAAGCGTAAATAAGTTTTGGTGGTTCCGTGGATGTCTAAATGTATTTTATGGTGAAACGTAAACCCTTTACGTAACCCATAAAAATAAAATGTGCAAGGTTAATAATTATCCTTCAAATAATTATCTACACTTGATTGACGTAAACATTTAATTGTTTGATTCCCGTTTATGTTAAATGATAATTTTTAGTTTACGCGATTTAACTTAACGATAAAAATTAAAAGCAAACGCGTACGAGACTAAAAATAAATAGTGAAATAAATGACGTCGTAAAATGACCTAAAAATACAAATTGTTACAGAATACATTTGCATTATCCCTGAGTAGCTTTACTAACTTTTGCTTAAATTGTGTTGGGAGCTGTCTTTCGATTGTCATAGTTTGTTCAGGGTGTTTCGGGTTAACCGCCACTTTTTCTTCCGGGTTCACACATTTGGAGTCTATGAGTGGGGTTTTGAGAAAGGATTCTTTTAGCCATTTCACTTGCTCACACCTTTTTATGTCTTGATATTCTGACATAATAACCCTGGGTCCTATTTATGACTAATGTAAAACTACATAGTGCATTATGGAAGGTATCATTCCTAATTCTACAATAGCAGTTCTTCCGAAGAGCGTATTTTGTGGAGTCAGACCGTACTATTAGGAAAGTGATTTGATCGCTTCTATGATGTGGGGCCTCTCCCACAGTTATCCGAAGGCTAATTTCTCCTAAGGGGCTGACTTGCTCGCCAGAGAATCCTGACAGTGTTGTGTATACGTCTTTCCTCTGACTTCCTTTTTGAGGTTCAGGAAGTAGTGCTCGTACATGATGTCGCAGGCAGCTCCTCCATCTATTAGGACCCTTCCTACCTGCCTTTTGTAGACTAGTACGCTTATGAGAATAGGATCCACGGATGGAGCCCTATTTCAAATCAGGGAGAATATCATTTCTTCTACGCTCATGATCCTCAGAGGCTTCTTCCTTTTAAGGGGGTTATTTATTACTCCTATCATGAGGATTGGCTCTTCTTTTTTGTCTATGACCGGCAACGCTTTTACGGTAGGAGCTGTCTATTCTACGAGCTGAGTGTCTGTTTGCTTGGCCCTTCTGATGTGGGGTTGATTGTAACGCCAAAGGTTTACACCACAAAACCCATGCCAGAATCTCAGGATGAAAATTCTCTTATCCGTTAGACTTAGGATTAACGTAGGTTTCGCATAGGTTTAACATCGAATAGAATTAACTTAGTTTAGATAACCAAAATATTAATAAATTGAAAGATTGTTTCTCGCTCTTAGTGATCGGCACCCTACTTACCACGAAACTTCCATCGACCGGGTACACTTCCCGTTAAAGTGTTTTTTTTATAAAGTCCGCAAAATATAAATTTAAAACTTGAAACATAAATTACAACCACACAACAACACATCAACTTTTTGGCGCCGTTGCCGGGGAGTGAAACTTTAATCTTGATTTTTATTTGATATTTTAGTTTTTAACATTAAATTAATCTAACCCTTAGGATTATTATAGTTTAGAATAGTTTATATTCCTATTTGTTTGCTTATTGTGTTTGTGTTATACGACGTATTCAGTTCACTGAATACGGCGTATAAGTGATTAAATGGTTCTCTTTCCTAACAAGTTTATTACAGGATGGACAAACCGAACATTACTATGAAAGAATACATCAGGCTTGAAGAAGAAAAGGCTCGTCGGCATGGTAAGATGTATAACTGGGAAACTGCTAAGTATGGTAAGATCTGGTATGATGAAGACGTTCACGACCTTAGATCCGTTGAAACCGAATTCCAAGTCTTTAATGACGAGTTATCATCTGAAAAAACACTCTTTTGTGAGCCCACGGTAAGTTCTCTTAACAAAAATGAGATTGACATTAGAATATCATTTGACGAATCCGACGATGAAGATTACATGGTAATTTTTGACAAAAACTTGTTTTCTTATAAAATAATTTCTATCAATGATTTGAAAATGGATTTGAAAAATGATAATGAAAAAGTCAATATGCCTTCGTTTCCATCACCCGAGTCAAAGGTCATGTGGAAACTAGAATGGGGGCTTGAATAGTTTACACGTTTGTTTTACAGTTATAAGTTTACTTTAAAAAATGTATAGATACGAGTTATATGTTCAATCAAATCACAATATGAACAAGCAATAACTATCTAAACGAAAACTAAATAACAAAAATAATAGTGTAAAGAGATAAGGAAAGAAACAACCAAACCAAGACACCAAAATTTTGTAGTGGTTCGGCTACAAAGCACCTCTTCGCCCTACTCCACACCCTAAGTATCCTACTCGAGATTTCACTATGTCAACAAGCTCCCTTTAGGCGGAGAAAATCGTTTACACGTCGCTTATGTTATTTTCTGACACTAAGCTAAATGTCGAGTCCTAATCTTAGCTAGAACCAATCTACCACTTTACAAGATATACACACTCACAAGATCTACACGATCGGATCTACACAATATCCAAATCACACAAATACACAAGATAAATACAATAGAGTTTTGGTACTTAGAAGAAGAGCAGAGAGATCACTAATTAACACTTCATTTCTTGATGACTACGAGTGTTCTTCTCTTGCACTTGAATGAGAGGGAAGAGATGAGAAGAAGAGATTAGATCACTTGAAACAAGATCTAAGTATGTTAGTGATTAAGAGTTTTAGTGAGAGAAAGAAGGTTTAGAGAGAGAAAGAAAAAAATTTTGTGCAAAGAGGAATTGATTTCTGCTGGGAATGGAGCAGTATTTATAGGCAGGGAATCCCAACGGCTCTCTAGAGGCAGTCCCGACGGTCCCTTATATGTAAGGGGGCCGCCAGGCCTATAAGGGGGCCGCCGCCTAGACTCCGCTCCCTTTTTTGTCTTTTTGTAGGAAAGGTTGTATCTGGTGTAGAAGCTTCTGTTTTGTGGGGAAAATTTGAATTTCAAATTTTAAGTTTTTAATAAACCTTTTTATTTTAATTATAAAATATTTTGTAAATGTATTTTTAAGAAAATACTTTTGTAGAATTAAAAGTGAGGATCAAGAGAAAAATATTTTCTTGATCACTAATCATGCTTAATTATTTTGTTTGTCCATACCTTAAGTGATCACTAATCTTAGAAATGTAATTTTACATTTAATAATTTGTAAACGTTTATTTTTATTGTAAACGTTTTTACATTTTGTTATTATCAAAACGTTGAGAGGTCAAAAAATATAAATAACATTTTTAAGCATTATTTGTATTAACAATCTCCCCCTTTTTGATGATGACAAAATATAAACTCATTTTAAATAAAATTAAAAATGTCAAATTATTAAATGAGTTATGTTCCATTTCTCCCCCCTTTTTGTCGAATCCAAAAAGAATGATCGTTGAGTTGTTGAAGGAAGAAAGAAATCGACAATATCAAGACTCCCCCTTGATGTATGCTCCCCCTTGTTCGGGGTACTAAGGGATCGATCTTACAAAAATTGTGTGCTAAAAACAAGGTTAGAAGAACAAGTTCAAGACAAATATCTTTCAAGTTAACACATTGTATTTAAATTAACAAAATAAGAGTTTCATTCCACCAACAAGAAACTCATATACTAGCACATCTAACTAATACATTCAACATAAAATAAAACTAGAGCTAATACAAGATAAAGAGAAATAATACTACATAAGTCTTAAATGATTCATGATTCATAGAGAATGACTTTTTGAGCAAAAGGTTTGGGGTGACACGTTTATGAAAACATTTAGAGATTTTTCAAGGTGGAGGTGGAAAATGTGAGGTGATTGCGGTAGTAAGAAGATATTCAAGATGAGCAAATATGATGTTCATCTCATCTCTTAGGGTGAAGAAAAGGTTTCGGTTATGAGAACAACATATGCAAGTTAATCCATGATAGTCATGATAGTTGTAGAAAAGAGGATGGCCCATGATAGGTGGTTGAGGTTGTGGTGGCGATGGTGGTGATGTAGTGTCATGAGTGTGATCAAAAGGAGTGATTGGGGACAAAGAAATTATGATATCCAAGGAAGGATGACTTTGAAGTGGCTGAGGATTTAGAGGTCTAGGAGGAACATCCGAAATGTTGTCAAGCAAAGGGTTTAAGTGAGGAGGAGAATTTGGTTCATGTAAAGATGGTGGTGAAATTTAAAGTTTTGAGTGAAAAGAAGAAGATATGTTCTCTTGACTTGATGATGTTTGATTAATGGATGTGGTTTTTGATGATGCATTTGGAGGAGTTGGAGATGAAGAAGTTGTTGTAGGAGAAGGTGTGGTGGTGATGTCTTCATCACTAGATATGCTGACAAATAGTTGTCTAGGAGGGATTATGGTGAGTTTGATTTTCTTGTAAGGGTTAGATGAGGAAGCATTTGTGGAATTGATGGTAGAATGAGGTGAAGGAAAATGTGATTGATGAAGGGATAGAGAAGAGTTCATGAGTTAAGGTGGAAGAGATAGATTGAAGAATTAAGGCATGAGGTTTGAAGTTTTAGATTCCAAAAAGTGTTTGTCAAAATGTAGAAATTATAGCTAGGCCTAGATGGGATAGTGGTCAACTACACAGAAATTCAGGGGGTCACAGTAGAAGAATCCATGACCTCTGATGGCGGTCCCTTAATTACCCGGCGGTCCCATATATATTGGAGGGTCGCCCAGTATTTTAGGGGGCCATATTCTAGAGACAAACTTTTTCTAGAATTTCATGATATTCTTGTATTTAAAAATTTCTAAATTTCCCTTCTTCAGTCAATCCTATCTCATCATGAATCATCTAATACTTATTATCCAACTTCATAATATCAACTATCTTGAGTTCTATGAGGGAAGCATATGTAAGGAAATTTTATCAAAAGATAAGCATGCATAATATCATATATGTCTACCTATTCTCGTGCCACGATCCCTTCTGGGCTTTCGCTCTAATTGAGCGGCAAGAGGATTCATGACACGATCGTACAAGACATAGGACTCATTGTCCAATTCGGGATTTTCCCTAACGATGAATTTAAACAAACGAGTTAATAACATACCATAGGGTAGAATTAACCTCTTTTGTTTAGTAACCCACTCCATTCGTTTTGCCATGAAATAGGCAAGGTTGAATCTTTCGGAGTGTACGACACAATAAAGCATATAACAAAGACATGCAGGAACATGATCCCGATTACCCCCCAGACAAAAGACATTTTCCCGGATAATTTCTTCTAAAGGCTTCAGGGTTGGCTCAATTTCACGAGTTAGAACTTGATATTCAAGAACATCAATCTCTTCCTCATGACGGATGCGACGGACTTGACCATCTCGATCAATTCGAATAGACGAAATGATGTCCTCAATGGAAGGAAGGTTGGTTTGATATGGACCATCCGAAGGGATACCATATGCCAACTCATCAAGTCTCCATCTATCGGTAAAGACACACGCACCTTCACAAGGTACATCAAGAATTAGAGCAAATTCTTCAAGAGAGTAAGAAAAGAATTGATTTTGAATAACAAACTCGATAAACATTTGACCTTCGTCGAAATAACTGACTCGATATTGACTATAAAACTCGAGAATGAAGCGAGGACAAATTTGTTCACTTATTTCAAGGAGACACTCGAACTCGACAAAATGAAACAGAGACCGAACATAGTTTAGATCCGCAAAGTTGTCAAAAACCACCCGACCCTCATGAATGTAACGGCTTTCTAGGTCTCTTAGTTTTTCTTTTATAGGTGTACGGTATTCATGTGATATCATTGGTATGTAGGCTCTTGTATTTTTATGATCTTCGGATGACTTACGAGGCATGATTTCCTAAAATAAAAAGCGAAATCACATTTTATTATCGTTTCACTTGTAGTTGGTTATGCACATTGCTTCTAGTGTGTGCCTAAATGTAACAAATGTGGAGTAACGATTAACTCGACCTAAATATAACATCCTAAGAGTTAACCCAAACGCTCCTTAATTTGATATTTCTCATCCAAACAAGTCAAAAAATACATATGAATTATGTATCTCAAAATTTGTTCATGAGATCATTATGCATGTATTTGAAAATGTTTTTGGATTGGATTAACAACGGAAAACAACAATTTTATTATGTTCCTAACGTGAGTGATTTGAAAATAAAATTAGGGTTTTGATTCAAAATCAAATTTTCAACAAATTCACAAATGTATGCAAATCCTATATCTACGGGAAGCATATTAGTTATACATTGTATCCTAGTACTCTTAATTGTACAAAATTGAAAGAAAACACGAAAATCCCCAATTTCAATTTTTGGTGTTCATCATGAACCCTAGACTCAAATTGAAAGAAAATAGATGAAATGACTTACAATTGATGATCTTTGTGATATTAGGATTGATTATTAGTGTTGATTTGATCTTCAATTGATGTTTTAATGGTTGAATTTGAGTTTTGGTGGGTTTTGGGTCGTGTTCGTCGAGTGCAGCAGATAAGGGGGTGTTTGTTTTTCTGTTTTGAAATTTTTTTGTTTAAGTGTCCCATTTTGTGACTTGCTGGTGGCAGTCCCATATATACCGGCGGTCCTAAATAAATTGGGGGGGCGCCTTTATGGGGGTCACCCTTAGTCAAGGGTTTTTGAACTTGGTTTTTGACAAAAAATTTACAAAGAGGAGTGACATTTTAATTTGTATTTCGTGAATTAAATATGCTTAAAGTACTTCGGATGAAGTATTTAAGTTGTCACGACACGGAATGGAACACGGACTAGAATTGAGACAGAAGAAAGAGAAGCGGACTAAGATGATTTATGGAATGTGTTCCATCATTCCTAAACCAAGACGTAGATAGTTAAACGATTCACGTTTAAGGGGTTTTGTAAGAATGTCGGCGATGTTGTCGACGGACGGCACTTTTTCGATTGAGATATGTCCTTTCTGGACATTATCATGAAGAAAGTGGTGGCATATTTCGATGTGTTTGGTACGAGAATGTTGGACCAGGTTTTTGCTAAGGTCAATTGTGCCTTTGATGTCGCACATGATGGGAACGTCATCGAGTCGTACGTCGTAGTCGATGAGAGCTTGTTTCATCCATAGTGCTTGTTGACATGCCTTTCCGGCGCTTACGTATTCGGCTTCGGTAGTGGATATAGCAAGAGCGGTTTGTTTCTTCGAGAACCAAGATGTCAAACAACATCCCACGAACGTATAAATACCGCTAGTTCTCTTTCGATCCACATAATCTCCCACATGATCATAGTCGGCATATACTTCGGTTTCTATGTCGGTCTCCTTAGGATACCATAATCCTAAGTGTGTAGTAACTTTAATGTATCAGAAGATACGATTAACTGCTTCAAGATGAGAGGTTTTGGGAGCCTCTTAGAAGCGGGCACAGAGGCAGACACTAAACATGATATCAGGCCTACTTGCTGTTAGGTATAATAAACTACCTATCATTCCTCGATACTTGGTACTATCTACCGACTCACACTCTTCATCTTTCAAGAGTTTAGTATCAGAGGACATGGGGGTTTTCATTGGTTTAGATTCTTCTAGACCAAATTTCTTAAGAATTTATTTAATATACTTAGATTGATTGAAGAAAATACCATCTTCCATTTGTTTTATTTGTAATCCAAGGAAGAAGTTAAGTTCACCCATCATGCTTATCTCGAACTCGTCATGCATGATTTTGGCAAATTCATCACACATGTCTTGACAAGTCGAACCGAATATAATGTCATCGACATATATTTGAACAATGATGAGATTTGAACTTTTCTTCTTAGTAAAAAGAGTGTTATCTACCATTCCTATTTTATATTCATGTTTAATAAGAAAAGCTTTTAATCTATCATACCAAGCTTTGGGTGCTTGTTTAAGACCATATAAAGCTTTCTTTAGTTTATAAACATGATCCGATTTTTCAAAATCAATGAATCCCGGAGGTTGTGCCACGTATACCTCCTCATTGATAAAACTGTTCAGGAATGCACTTTTTACATCCATTTGGAATAATTTAAAATCTAAGGCACAAGCATAAGCTAATAATATTCTAATAGATTCTAACCTAGTAACTAGGGCATAAGTTTTATCATAATCGATGCCCTCTTGTTGGTTGTAGCCTTGAGCAACTAACCTAGCCTTATTTCGAGAAATAATACCGTTCTCGTCTAACTTATTTCTAAATACCTACTTAGTTCTTATGATTATCATATTCCTAGGTTGAGGAACTAACTCCCAAACGTGGTTAGAAATAAATTGATTTAATTATTCTTGCATGGTAACTATCCAACTTTCATCTCCTAATGCTTCATTCACATTCTTAGGTTCTATAGTTGATATAAAATAGTAGAAGTTACTTTGGTTTTGGGCTTGTGATCTAAGGGTTCTTTGGTTGAGGTTTCCTATACCATTTTCTAAGGGATGGTTCCTAGATTCCTTAATATTGACTATTTCGTCAATCTCTAATGTTTCATCCTCAAAAATATTTTCTAGGTTTTTCTTTTCGATTTCCCTAATAGCTTCTTCTTCATCTAGATTATCATCCACCAAGGGTGATGTCTTAGAGGGTGGAGGAGTTCCATCGAATGTCACGTTGAGTGATTCTTCGATTTTCCTAGTATGTTTATTAAGAATGATATAAGCTTTACTATTTTGGGAGTAACCTAGAAAGACACCTTCGTATGACTTTGGGTTAAACTTGGTAAGGTAGTCTTTAATGTTTAAAATGAAGCACTTGCTTCCAAACACTCTAAAATAGTCAAGAGTAGGTTTCCTACATCTCAAGATTTCATAAGATATTTTTCCTAGAATAGCTCTAATTAGGATTCGGTTGAGAATATATGTTGAAGTATCTACGATGTTACACCAAAACTTTTATGGTAACGATTGCTCGTTCAACATGGTTCTACTCATTTCCTGAAGTGTCTGTAGGTCCAGCCCTAGATAGATCTTCAAGCCTGTTAAGGTTGTAGAGTACTTATGTAATCACAAGAAACTCTAAGAGAGACTCTAACAAATTAAACTAAAGTTTACGCGGAATATAAACAGCAGAGTTAAAGAAGAATTACTCAAATAATGATCCTCTATGGATCTTTTCTATTAATAATCAAAGTGTTTTTCGATCGTCTCTTTCATCTATGACCGTAGGTTTCTTAAATACTCATGAAACCCTAACAACCTGTTACTTAAGACTCGCTAAAGAGATAAGTATTATCACTTCCTAGGATATCTCATACATATCCTTATCACTAACTAACTATACTATCAACTCGGAGTAAGCATAATACTACCAGGACTAATATTGTTCTACCAGCAGGAATAACTTTTGATCTGCCAACACTAACTATAACATTATCCTTACCAGTAGGAACTACATACCTACCAGCAAGAACTTTTACTCTAACTGTAGGAACTACATACCTACCAGCAGGAACTTTCTATCTATTTCAATATTCCTAACAATCCTCCCCTAAACTTGAATTTGACACAGTTAACTTCAAGTTTCTAGATTGATCTTTCTTTGAAAGCTCCAGAGGATTGAACAACAACATCTTGAAACCAACTCCATACTTCTTGAATCAGAAATCTTGATTATAGCATGTGAAAGTCTTGGCAGCAACATAAGGAAATGGACAGCGTGAACACCAAAAGCAGCAACCTTCATAACCTCTTAATCAGCAACATGAAAACCATCAATTCAGGGTTACATACTATTCTCATCACATCCCATAGTGTGTTAACTCTGAGGAGAGGTGAATCATAGAAAATTAATGGATTTGATGTAGCCTTTACCAAGTAGCCATTAACTCTTAGGCTAGCTAACTCTTTGGTGGAATCATGACATCACCCTGGTGAACTAATATCCAGTCCAATTCTTAGAACATGAATCATTGGTGAATTGGAATACCCTAATGATTTTTATCAAATCATCACAGTCATTAACGGATTTAAGATAGTCTTTACCAAGAGCCATACCCTCTTGGACTAGCCACTCTTTGTTGTAACAACTTGGTGAGTGAAAACCATATAGTTTTTAGCAAACTATTACAGCTATTAACAGATTTGGGCAAGTCTTTACCATGAGCCGTTTTCTATGGACTAGCCACTTTTCATTCCAAGAATATGGTAAGTGAAAACCATCCAGTTTTGGGTAACCTGGCAACCATCAACGGATTTGGAAATCACACCAGAGCCGTACCCTCATGGTGAATCAACTATTTCTTGTCTGTGAGACATGGTGAGTTGAACACCATTTGTTGTGCGGTGGTTAACCAACACCCAATCCCTTAAAATGGCTCTGATTGTACAAAATACACTGCAATAAAACCAAGCAGCATGCCAAAAACTGTTTCCAGAAGCAAAATTTGAGGCGCGCTAACAAAATAAATATGGCATACTATGCAAAAGCTAATACGTATAGAGATTCTACATACAAACTTTATATATCCAAAATATATTTTAAATAACAAAAAGAATTATGAGATATATAACAAACTTAACTGTACCAGTCATGAACCTTAGGATGCTTGGAATCAGAAATTTGTTTCTTAAGAAAGGCAATCAACTGAACCGCAGTGGTAAGTTCATTACCCACTATTTCGTGACAAATTTCCAGCTGATGATCGAGCATCCTTTCGATAAGGTTGACAGAGAGAGGATACTTCTTGTCCACAAACATATGTAAAATGAGTCCACTAACTGTCTCCAATACATGAACACCAGAAAAAGAATATGGCTTCCAACTTTGAATACTCCAGGTGTGTTGGTTCTTCCAAACATCACTACCATCATTCACTTCAGGTGAATCCATCAAAACCTTAAGATCTCCCCAAAGAACAAGACCAGCTCCCGCAACTTTCTTATCCTGATAAAATGTCATCACACGGCCATAAATTATCATCAAGTCTACTCTAGTAACCAAGTGAAGGATTTCCCTAAGACTTGTGAAGTACTTGCGAGAGTTGTCTAGCTTGTAGAAGGCATTAATCGAGCCTAACCCCGTAGGCAATAACTCCCAGTCAACAACAACATATAAATTAACAGGTGTATCGTCATCAGAAGCAGAATCCACATCAGAAGCATACTTAATGCATAATTTGTGTTCAGCTTCAGGATCTCCTTCTTCAATTGGAATTGTAGATTGAGAAGTATGAACACTTTTTCTACCTAATCGCTTCTTCTTGGTACCAACCTTCTTAAGTGAGGAGGCAGTGTGTTGTGATGTAGAAGCAATGTTAGAAGGAACTTCAACTGGAGCGTCTGGAATATCCTGAGAATGAGAAAGAGCAGCAACTTCCTCTCGTGAAACATTTTGAGAAGTAGTTGCACCTTCTTCTTCCTGTGGAACACCGTGAGAAGGAGCTTTAACATTTACTTCATCATCACTAGTCTTGAGTTTCTATGAAGAGACACTAGTCATTAGACTACCATCTCTTTTTAAACCCCTTGTGAATGCAACAGCTCTTTAGATCTTATCAAACTCTTCTTGAAGCTGTTCAAGAGAGATTTTTCGAACTTGAGTGATAGTCCAACCAATAGAGTATACAGCAGGGCCTTGACTCTTCACATAAGTGCGCATATATTGCCTGAGCTGAGATGGTGTCACAGGCCTCTCCCTCCGTTCTTTAGCTCGTTGTTCAGCAAGTTCTTTTCTTCGAGTATTGACCAACTCAACCATCCTGGCTGCAAAATCATCATCAATAAATTCAACCCCGAAAATTATGGAAGATATGTCTGGATTTGCTTGAAGACGAGCCAAAATTATATCCCAAGCAACATTTGAGTAGTTTGCAATAGATGCAAGAACCTCCTGCTGTCTCTTTCTTTGGTCTTCAGTCATCTCAAAGTCCTGAGACATCTGCCTAGCTAAATTAGCATCCTTCATAAGAGATTCAGCCCTTTGCTTTTCGAAATCGGAGAGTTCTTGAGCTTGTAATCTCTGAGCAGCCTCCCAACCTAGTCTTTCTTCTTCTAATTGCTTAAAAGTCTTATCATGAGTTGGAGTAGGTTCGTCAACAGCAACACATTTTCCCTTTTTGGCATCTTTGACAGGTGATGAAGGAGTTTCAGGTGTAGTACCACTACTAGCAGGAATTGTTTCAGTAGCAGGAACAAAACTACTGGTAGGAACAGTTGTGCTACCAGGAGAAACGGTTGAAGGACCAGTAGGAGCACCAGTAAACACACCAGAGGAAACACCAGCAGACATATCAGTAGGAAGAGGTGGACTAGGAGGAATATCAGCACCATCAGAAACATCAACATGAGCATCTGAAGTAGCAGCAACCTTAGCTAATTTGATGAGAGGATCCATATCCTGCTCTTCTTCCTCTTCTTTATCAGACTCATTTTGAGATTCAACTCCAAAGCTTTAACCTTCTTAACCAATTGACCCACTACATCCTTAAATAACAGCTTGTGTGCCTTAAGCTTTGATTCAAAGGTACTAACTTTATGCACAAGTTCAGACACTAGAGAAGACAAAGCAGTTAGAGTGGTAAGGTCCTTAGCACCTCCTGAGGTTGGACCTACAGGGGGAACTTGAGTGGACCTGGGAGGAGTGGTGTGGAAAGATCCTCCCAGTGTTTCATCTTCCACATTTGTGGAAGTGAAAAGGTCAGGATCAGACTCATTGGCTCCTGAAAAAGAGGCAATGTTGGGGTCTGAAGTGTGACCCTGCTCAAACACTGGAGGAATATGGTCTGATGTTGTTGGTCTTGGTGGTGTTGGTATTTGTTCTTGAGATTGATCAGGCTCAGGCCTAGTCTCTTGAATAGTCTCAGGAATGGTTTGAGGGATATCTGGTGCAGCTTCCCCTGTACCTTCATCTGCTATAGCAGCTTGAGCAGGGGGAAGCATTGCAGCTAAAAGTGGCATGTGGTCCCCTTCAAAATTTAACCTCATGTTAGCAAAAAGTTTGCTTGACAGTTTTAAAACATGATATTGTTTAGTATTCCTAGTTTCTATTCCCAAAATGATTTGAAGGAACCTAGGATACATAAGAAACCTTTTAGCATTACTGATGTTATTTACCATCCCCTTGAAAATGTAACTTGACCAATTAAACCTTCTCCCATCAGACAAACAAATAAGAGCTATAGCTAGTGGGCTTCCAAATTGATCCCAGCTACCAGATTTGGAACTGAGACAATGCTGTATTACGTGAACCAAGAACCTCCACTGAGGTGAGAACTTATTTTTGTGGAAGGTTAGCTTGCCTTCAGTGGGGTATCCAAGATTATATATACCCAAATATATATCAGTAATAGGCAAGTCTTTAATACCTCCAACATCACCCAATTGAAGTTGACTCCTTACTGTGTCTTCAGTAATAGTGTAAGGAGTCCTATCAATCGTGAACAGAATAGTTGGAGGGCCTAACTCAGGAGCCCTGAGTGAAGCCGTTGACCAGAACTGTTTGACCAAAGAGTCAAAGATGATGGGGTCATGAGTAAGAGCATACCTTAAGTGCGAACCCCTCATGAAGTCAAGTACTTGGTGATAATCATCACTACCTTTAGGTTTTTCCAAGTAACCTACCTTATTGTGTTCATCTCTGTACTTGAGTGCGGCCATTGTTGATTATTAAATAGGGTTGAGTGTTAGTGCTGGTGGATGATCGTAATGGAGAGTTACTACATGTAGAGAGAGGGAATTGAGTCTTCAAAGAGTGAGTGGAACAAGTAAAGAGCTTTTAAAAATTAGGGTTTGATGTAAAAGGTAACTCTGGTAAAATGAGAGAAAACAGTAATTATCCCTTTAAATAGGTGACCCTTTGATGAATTAAATGCCCAATTATCTCAACTAGAACTTTGAATTAAAATAAAACTCAATTTAATATACTCGCTCAAAGAAAAGTCAACCCTAAAGAAAACTAACATAACCAGTAGGAAGTGGATAACCAGTAGGAACCAGTAAAACTACTAGTAGGAACTCTTGCACCATCAGAAGAAACACTTAACCAACCAGAATGAATTCTTTATCATCAAAAGAAGGCCACATTGTCTTTGAATAACACTTGAAAAGTGCTAAACCACCCTCATGAATGATGCATCTGCAAAAGGTTAGACTAAAACACACAAAACATATACAAAGAAAAGGAAAAATTAACTATCAGAATTAACTCACGACATACCAGGGGTAATAACTAAAACTAGCAGTAGAAAAAAAAATTATGGTAACAAGAAAAACTAAGTGGTAAAACAAACAAAAAAAATTAACAACAACAGTCCTCCCCTTGGACGCAAATCCTCCCCTCAAGCCTAGCACTTAGGGATTGAGCATCCCAATGTGGACCACCAAATAATTGAATCTTGGTCCATCAAAGGCTTTGGTCAATAAATCAGCCACATTTTCATCTGTGTGAATCTTAAGCACCTGAATAAGATTTTTCTCATTTGCATCTCTAATAAAGTGGTGCCTAATTTCTATGTGTTGCTATTGTCTTATTGAAAACACTGGGTTTTTAACAATGCAGATGGTACTCTGATTATCAATAAAAAATTTGTGTTCATAAAATTGAACCCATAATCAAGCATTTGATTTTGAATCCAAAGTACCTGACCACAACAGTTAGCAGCTGCAACATATTCTGCTTCAGTTGAAGAAGTAGCCACAATGGTTTGCTTTTTACACTGCCATGAGATCAACCTTCTACCCAGGAACTGACATCCACCAGTTGTGGATTTTCTATCACCATGTGAACCAGCATAGTCACTGTCACTATATGCTTCCAACACAAAAGGAGAATCTCTTGGGTACCATAGACCTAGTTTTGGTTGGCCTTTAAGATACTTAAAGATCTTCTTGACTGCATTCAAATTGGAAGTCAAAGGTGTAACCTGGTGTCTAGAACAAGCACTCACTGCAAACATAATATCAGGCCTTGAAGCTGTCAAATACATGAGGGAACCTATCATGGATCTGTATAAATGAACATTAACAGCATCATCAGGTTCATCCTTGGATTTAGGCTTTGAAGCTTCATAGGGTGTTGTTGCAGTTCTCACACTTTCCATATCAAATTTCTTAAGCATGTCCTGGACATACTTGTCTTGGCTGATAAAGATCCCATCAGGCTTCTGCTTAACTTGCAATCCTAAGAAAAATGTTAACTCACCCATAGCACTCATCTCAAATTCTCCTTTCATCAACACCTCAAATTCATCACACCAGGCCTTCTTTGTAGACCCAAAAATAATGTCATCCACATAGACCTGTACTAGAATTATATCCCTGGAATTCTTCTTAATAAAGAGAGTTTTGTCTATTGTACCTCTTCTGTAATTATGCTTTAACAGAAAAGTAGACAATCTTGCATACCAGGCCCTTGGTGCTTGATGAAGACCATACAAAGCTTTCACAACTTTGTAAACATGCTTAGGGAAATGAGGATCTTCAAATCCCTTAGGTTGAGTAACATAAACTTCTTCGTCAATTTCCCCATAAAGGAAGGCACTCTTCACATCTATTTGATATACCATAAAACCTATATATGAGGCAAATGCTAAGAACAGTCTAATAGCTTCAATTCTAGCAACTGGAGCAAATACCTCATCATAGTCAATGCCCTCCTCTTGCCTATGACCTTGAGCCACCAATCTGGCTTTATTCCTTACTACTATTCCTCTGGCATCTCTTTTGTTCTTCAGATCCATTTTGTCCCAATAGCAATTATCCCATCAGGCAAAGGGACAAGCTTCCATACCTTTTAATTAATAAATTGTTGCATCTCCTCTTGCATTGCCTCAACCCAATAAGAATCATTAAGAGCTTGGGTAACACTACTTGGTTCAAGTTGGGATAAAAAGCAAGCAAACAGACAATGTAAATAGTTTGTGTGATTATTCCTTTGTTGATCATGAACATAGCTGACAAATGTACTTTCACCAAATTTGGACTTCTTCAATGTTCCTCTTGTCTGAACTGGTGAAGTGAGATCTCCAAGAATCTATGATTGAGGATGAATGGTGTTCACCCTCTTAGTGGGAACAGGATCAACAGCTACAATGGGTGCTAAGTTGGTGACAGTACCACCAAAATCAGCATCATATGAAGAGGAAGAGAAAATGCCAGTACTAGGATGGTGGTATATGTCCTCCATCTCTGAAGATGAGGATATGGAATTTGCAAGGTCAGAAGGAGAGGGAAATCTTGTAGAATGTTCACTTGAGCCCAATGAGTGACCAGGAGGAAGTGATGTTTCATCAGCATGAACAGGTTCGATAACAGTAGGAAATGGTTCAGCAGAACCAGCAGAAATACTAGCAGCAGGATCAATACTACCAGCAGAAATGCTAGCAGCAGGATCAATACTACCAGCAGGAACCATATCAGCTTGTCTCAAATGTTCCTCTGTGTCTTTTGAAAAACCAAAACCATACTTCTCAGCTGTATCTTTGGCTTCATGTTCTTGTCTTTGAAGCCTAGCAAGTTCTTCTGCATAGTCTGAATTACTCTCCACCATTTCAGAAGCTTCATGAACCTTAGGACCTGAAAAGCGGTTAGAAGGAAAAGAAGGAACAACAATTACTTGTTCATCACACTCCGAATCTGAATCATCTTGTGTACCTGCATGTATGTGAGGATCTTGTGTATATGCAGGTTGATTAGATGTTAGGATTAATGTTTTATTAACTTAGTACCGACAGTACAAATAGTTAGTACTGACAGTTATACTTAGTACCGACAGTACAAAGTATTAAGTACTGTTAGTTAGTTAGTACCTGTAACACCCCCAAAATGGGTCGCAGCGGAATAAGGATCCGGGGCATGTTACTTCAAGATCAACAGCACAAGATATATATAAGAACGACACAAAAGTCGTTTAGATTGATACATTGGATTTAAATAAAAGACATATTACAAAAGCTTATAGCTTTACTTGTTCTTTGGGTTTAGTCACTAGATCCCTGTTCAAAAACTAACCCCAAAAAGCATACTTAACTGCTTCTGTCAAAACATGGTAGGCAATTAGAGTCAGCAAGCTCATAGTTCTTGCTTGCCTCTATGAAGGGTTCTATTCTTGTCTTCAACAAAACCCCATTTTTGTTGTGGGGTTCTGGCATTACTGTAATCCCTTCTAATCCCCTTTGACCCACAGAGTTCAATTAATTTAGAGTTTTTAAACTTTGTCCCATTGTCACACCTTATGGCTTTAACCTTTTTAGTTATACTGCGTTTTCTATAAAGTAATAAGTCCTTAAGGATACCTATGTTTATCCTTTCGTCCCCAAAAAGAAACCCAAGTAAACCTGCTAAAGTCATCTGTAACCACCAAGGAGGTAGTACTTGTGATCAATGCTTCTGATGGAATGTAGACCAAAAAAGGGCCATGTGAAAGTAACTAGAGAGAGAGGAGCAGAAATGTGTGCTCAAGCAGTGTTGACCTTGTAAGAAGCCTGGTGTTTGCTTTCCTATTGTTGAGGCCACACATTTGTGGTCATTTGTGAAGAGTTTGGAGGGTAGCCCATTGACTAAACCATGCTTTGCCAGCTTGTTCATGTTTTTAAAGTTCACATGAGCCATCCTTCTATGCCATTTGGTAGACTCAACTAAGGATGCTTTTGCCAGCAAATAGGTGACATCTCTTTCAGGTTTGATGTCAGACAAATTGAATCAGAGTGTAGATTGGGGTCTTTTGGAACTATGAGAGAACCACCTGTTTATTCTCAGGTAGTTGGAATCCTTTAGAGAGAACAAGACAATCTTTTTCAGTGATATAAGGACCTTTGTTCTTGGTATCACAATTTTGCTTGTGAAACAAGGAACTAGTTAAAGTTTTGTAGCTCTTCCACAAATAAACATTCTCATAGTTTCAATTTGGAAGTCCTTATAGTGCCTTCTTTTCTAGTGTTTCTGCCATCTACCACCTCCAAAAGTCAAGTGCCTCCTACTATCTTCTCAAAATCAATCCACGTTTCTCTCTTATTGCCTGTCATGCTTCAGGAACAACCACTATCTAGATTCCTTAAATCTCTATTCTTTATGAGGATTTTTCACTTTAATGCTTTAATACTATACACATTAGTATACATTGAGAGACCCATGGCATGACTGACTTGGGCCTGCTTGTGGATCATTTAAGAGTTTATACCATGTAGATGATGTGATCCACCTTGTTATTGGATACCCATTGCAGATTTGGTCTTTTGAAGTCTCTAAGTTACAACCGCTGAGGGCTTAACAGCAGTTCCCTATCCTTCCCCTCATCCTTATTCTTATGGTTATTATAGCCATGCCTTCTAAAAGTGTTTGAAAATAATGGCCGTGTTGGGTCGGTCATTGGTCGAGCTACATTATTTGTCCAAACCAGCAGAAAATGGTTCTACCTAGCAGGAACATATGTGGGTCTTTTACTACTACCAGCAGGAACATATGCTGGTCTTTTCCTACTTCCAGCAGGAACATTAATACGCTTTGGGTATAATATGAGGGAATATTTTGCTATTATTTACACATGGTTTATTATGCAATTCCAAATGTTTCTCATAAAAATCACAATCTTTAATCAGATGAAATTTACTCCCACAAGCCCAAAACAGATCTTAGAACCAAAGACTTTTCTTTTACAAAGTACTCCTACTGTTTACTACACTTCTTATTACATAATTCCTAGGAGGTTTTTACATTCTCCTTAAACGATAAACTTAGGAATTATCATTGGTGGAACTTGGTTGTTGGTCAGCAGACAGTCTTCTGACAATGTTTGGACAAGTAACTTAAACTAGGGGCAGAAGACAGAGACTAAGGGTTCATTGGTCTGGAGCTTGTAGGACTTGACAATTGAAACACAGGATGCAATATAAAGCCAGTGGTTTATGAGTCTGAGGACTTGGTCATGTTTTTCACAAAGACAAAGTCTTTAGATACAGAGTTATTTCAATATTATTATTTAGGACTTTGAACCATAGTGGTACTCTGTGTTACTCAGGTCAGGATTGTTGGAAGGTGGCATGAAAGTTCCTGTTATGGTAGGAGGAAACAACTTGCATTCCAAACAGCTTGAAAACACTGTCTTAGAGAGGTTTCTCTGCAACTTCTTCAGGTGTGGGGTGTCATAAGATGCTAGGGCAGAGGGATCAAAACACCTCATCTGATCCAAAAGTTTTCCAAATCCTAAACCAAATTTTTGTTCTTGAGGACATGGAGCTATGGTCAGTTTTGTCCTGCGTTTTTGGAAGAGTCTTCCATTTGTCAAACCTTGCCTTAGACTCCTCAAGTTTAACCTTATCATTTGTGTTCTAAGATTTAGTCTGGTCATTCAGTTTCTCTTGTATATTTGATATGTTTGTTGTGTTTTCTAACATTAGCAGTTAATATTCTAATTCTTTTTTATGCTGCTGATCACTTTGGTACCATCCCTTCTGGTGTTTAAAGTTGTTGCTTTAGTATTTTTTATATGCTTGAACCTGAATATTAACTCTCTTTGTATTTGGAACTTCTACAGTGTCAAATTATTTTTTAAGTTCACGGCATTATATAGTTCACAACCAATTGGACAATTACTTTGTACCTGAGAAGAGGGTGTTTGTGTGGCTCTGGATGATAGCCGGATTTTTGCTGGACTGAGCTGTGAGCATATCGATATATTCCTTCCATGACCCACCATTGCAATGGCTGCACCTACTGCAAAAGATCTGATGGATCGTTTCTGATGTGACAATACTTTGAAGATTCGCTCATCTGGTGCATCTAGATGCGTAACTTTGGGCGAAGTGGTTAAATGGCAGCAATTTTCGAATACCCATGACATGAGCCTCACCCGCACCGAAGCGACCCCTTCTTGCATCCCAATATACTTGTAACGAAGACCTAACACCACTTGCCTCACACTTCTTCCACCTTCTTCGATTGACCCTAGTTTAACCATCTGAATCAACAGGACAACCAAGGGCCTTTGGTTGTTTACTATTTCTCCCTTCTGTCTTTCCAGCTCCTAAGTTTGACCCAATTGCGAAAAGGGTGTGAACAACCACACAACCCCCCCCCCCCCCCCGAGTTTCTACTTGCTTTAGAATCCAAACTGTTTCCTGTACATTCCTAGCAAAGTGGACCCAAACTACTGAGCATTTATACGCAATTTGACCTTTTTCTTGTCAAACCTTTTTGCAGCTCCTTGTTATTAAAACTTCATCTTCTCCCAGCTTTCTTTTCAAATCTGTTAATCCTAACAGATGAGCATTGCCATTTTCCAATTAGTCTAATTTCCTCCAAATCCAATTTCCAATTTGATCAAATCTTCATAAATGATCTGTGTAGTGGATCACTTTCGCACTAAGGAATGGAGAACATTTTCATCACATTGCTAGAAGTAGTGGACTGATGAAGCAGAAGTAATAAGTGCTTGATGGGATTGATCAGGATATGACATCTTTGAATTAGTGCTAGTAGCACTAAATAATAGGCTGAATGGGTAGGAGCATGAAAGTACCTCTGGGAATCATAACTTGAGCCACCCTCTCACATCATGTCAAGAATCCTAAGCTGTTGTTTAGATCATCAAAGCTTAGATAATCAAGACCACCCTTTGTTTTTTAAGAGTGATGGCCACCTGGGACCAAGAAGGTGGAGTGCTCTGAGAAAATTCATTGTTTCAATCCTTCATTGTCTTGTTAGCTTGCCATTGATTGAGTTGATACTCAATATCTTCTGAACCTGTCATATTACCTTATGCAAACCCTCTGATTCAGATACCCCTAATTCTGTAAAATTCCTGCTTTAGCATTTGATTTCCTATTTTCTTTGATCACGTACCTCCAAATCTGGCTTTGACAGCCAAACCAAATATCCCTTTGCTATCATCTAGATGTGAAAATCAGCATATGATCCTCAGGTGAGACGTAAGCAATAATAGTTCTTGCTTTTTGTCTCTCTTTGAACCGACAACTTTGTTTCTCTACAGAAAACAGGTGGAGAATCATATATTTCCTTATTGGATCTCCATTCCTGTTTTTTCTCTGTGTTTCCATTTTAGATCAATGTTCCACAGTTGTGTCACTGTTCATGAGCCAATCTCCATCTTCATGGCCTTTAGTTATCTCATATTCTTCCTTCTTTAAGTAAGGAAATTTGGCCTTTATTGTTTGAGACTAAGTGGTTGTGTGATTTTGTTGGAGTTGCTTGGAGACTGGTAGTTTGTGAGGTTGAGTTGTGATTTGGAGACTCAAGATATTCAGAAGTTGATGCTGAGAATACAGGTTCAGTGTGATGGGAAAGTGATTGTTGTATGAGTAGTATGAATGGTGATGGGAATAGGGTATGTTTGTGTGGATTTTTGTGAAGACATTGTGAGGTTCTAGACATGAGAAAGAAATAGTAAGTTTCTTTACCAGAGGCTCAATCTCCAGGCTCTGTTACAACTTGCGGTACAGCCCTTAGATAGATCTTTATGCTATTGAGGTTGTAGAGCACTGATGTATCACAGCAACTTTAAGAGAGGACCTCTATCAAATGAAAATATTGTTTAAGCGGTATATAAAACAGATGTTAAACGAAATTACTAAAAACAATGATCCTCTATGGATTCTTTTCTATTTGATATTAAACGTGTTTTTCTAATTGAATTCAATCAGTGCCTTCAAGCCTAGACCGTGGTTTGTAAATTAATCCATAAAACCCTAATCTACTTGTGGGGGTTCCTTAAGACTCGCTTAAAAGCTTAAAGTGTTAAGTGTTATCACTTTCTAGGATATTCATGCATATCCCTATCACTTAACTAACTTTAAACTATCAACCAGAGTAAGCCATAATACCTAACAGGGACTAATATTTGTACTACCAGCAGGGAATGATTTTGTATCATGCCTAGCACTAACAATAAAATTATCCTTTCAGTAGGAACTAACATACCTTCCAGCAGGAACTTTTACTCTACCAGTAGGAACTACATACCTACTAGTAGTAACTATCTATTACAAAATCCCTAACACAGAGAACATACCCACAAAGTCCATTTACATATAAAAGGTTTAGACATGTTTAAAGCTTAAATTTTTAGGATTTCAGAAGGAGGTTACGGTGTAACCATAGTGGTTACGTCGTCATCAAATGGAAATTTCTTTTTAAGTTTTAAGGTTAAAGGTGTTACGGCGTTATACCCTGAAATGGTTGTTAAGTCCGTAAACTATAGTTGTTACGCCGTAACTGCTGCAAATTCAACAAGGTTACCAAATGAATATGAGTCTAGCCGGTCTCGAGAATTGCCTCTTAGCTTCTGGATTCTGCAAAACAAAGTAAGAAACATGCAAACTAACTAATGCAAAAAGAAATTTTATTAAATAAAGAGTAAATTGCAAAAATGGTCCTTTTAGTTTGGCCAAATTGCAAATTTGGTCCGTCGAATTACGAAATTACAAAAAACGTCCTTATTTTGAAGGTTTGGTTCCACTTCTGGTCCTTGGTCGAATTTTGGCCGATTGAAATGACTAAAATACCCTCTACAATTTGGCCAAACCACAAGGACCATTTTTGCAATTCTCTCTTTTCTATTATTATTATTATTATTATTTATTTTTTAAATTTTTTTTTAAATTTTTTTTAAATTTTTTTAAATTTTTTTTATTTTGGTTTCAGTTTACGAGCAATAATAAAAAAAATCTTTAAAAAAAATTTTAATTTTTTTATTTCGGTTTCAATTTACGAGTAATAATAAAAAAAATTAAATTTTTTTAAAATTAATTTATTATTATTGCGCGTAAACTAAAACCGAAATAAGAAAAAAAATTAATTTTTTTTAATTTTCTTTTTAAATTGCTTCTTATAAAAAAAATTTAATAATTTTTTTTTATTATTGCTCGTAAACTGAAACCGAAATTAAAAAAATTTAAAATTTTTTATAAAGATTTTTTTTATTATTGCTCGTAAACTGAAACCGAAATAAAAAAATAAATTTTTTTAAAATTAATTTATTATTATTGCGCGTAAACTTAAACCGAAATAAAAAAATTTAAATTTTTAAATTTTTTTTATTTATTATTGCTCATAAACTGAAACCGAAATAATAATAAAAATAGAAAGAGAGAATTGCAAAAATGGTCCTTGTGGTTTGGCCAAATTGCAAAGGGTATTTTAGTCTTTTTAATCGGTCAAAATTCGACCAAGGACCAAAAGTGGAACCAAACCTTCAAAATAAGGACGTTTTTTGCAATTTCGTAATTCGATAGACCAAATCTGCAATTTGACAAAACTAAAAGGACCATTTTTTCAATTTACTCTTAAATAAAAGACGGGTTGTCTCCCGACAAGCACTTTTGTTTATTACCGAGTCTTTAAGTTAGACTCATAGTTAGACTCATGATATTTCTACGTCATCCTGTCATTAATGCATCCCCGAATCCAATCTATAACTTCCTGATCATATTTGTACTCGTTTCCAAAACTAAGGCAACCTCTGTAGAATCCTTTAATCTTTTTTCAGGCTTATGGATTCCTTTTTTCTTATCTTCATCACTGACTTTTAACAGGGGTCCCATTGAGTTATGTTGTTTAACCATTAATTTCCTAAAGGCTTTTTCGGCTCGTGGCATATGAAATACTATTTTATCATTACCGACTTTAAACCAAAGTGTTCCTTTACCCCGGTCTTTAACTAGTCCTATTTGTTCTTTGAAAGGGTGTCCAAATAAAACTTCAGTTAATCCCTTTTCCACAAATTCACTAATGTTTTCGAGAATGATGAAATCAACTAAGAATTAGTGGTTTCCTATGAACACATGTAAAGTTTTAGCAAGTCCCACCATGTTAATTCCTAAATACACTAGTTCATGATTCATGATGGTGTTATAGGCTTTCCTGGACATTATGTTGAAAGGGGTTTGTGGTTTGAAATAGGGGTTAAAATTAACAAACCCTATTTTGCAAGAAAGTTGTAAGTTATCATTGCTATGTAAATGGATTCTACCATCGCTTTTTTAAAATTTTGTTTTAGCTTTTTCATTGGTCAGAATCCCTGGATCTAGGTCATCCCACATGTTGTCAATATCAACAAATTCTTCTAATCCTATGCTTATTCTTTATCAGGATCACAAAGTGTCATACTAAAATCTTCCTTGATCTCCACTGATTCTGATGGTGAAAGCGAGATTATATCTTGGCTTTCGTATTCGGGTGATAAGTAATTTTTAAAGTCCCCTACATTTTCGTCATTCATGACTAAATTATCAAATTCTTGTATTTTTTCTAATTTGTTTATAACGTAAATAGGAGAAATAGACGCAGGAGATTCTTTCTTATTGATATTAAAAACTATTTGGTCATTTCCCACTCATAGAGAGATCTTTTTACCGTAAACATCAATCTTTGCTTGAGCATTTGCCAACATGAGCCTGCCTAGGATAAAAACATTCACAATATGTCAAGTCTATATCATCTATCCTCTATTACAAATAGTACATAATTCCTATAATGTACCATTCGACAAACGTTTATATCAAAACGGACTTTAAAAAACGTTTTCATATACCTCTAAACCCTAAATTCCATGAAAGGTTAATATCTAAAGAGAATGTACAAGCTACTAAAGCATATATACAAGTAACATAACATCTCATTTGAAATATAAACTCCCTCCAAGTCAAGTACAAGTTTTCAAAGCTCAATATACAAGTCATTAATGCACGATATCTAAAATAGCCGTTCTACCTTCGTTTTTATCCTTAATTTCTTCACAACCAATCCTGTGCAAGCTTCTACATTCATATACAATGTGTAAACCTAATTATTCTATTCATAATCTTTCATATTCCAATTTTACACTCTAAAACCTAATGCAAAAGTCCAGTAATCCTAACCGAGGCAAAATAGTAAAACTCATGACGTTTCTTGGTTTTTATCCATCATAACCTAAACCAACACTTCAAATAAGTTTGAAAAATAAATTATTTTACAATATATCAATCCTATTCAATCATTATTTCATCATTACTCATCATTTTACTTCATTATACGTAAAACATATCCTAGAAAACCTAAAATTGGTACTAATTGGTTCATTTAACCCGTTTACTTGTTTTAAACCATTCTAATCCCAAATAACCAACCAAGGGCCATTGTAAACTCATAAAATAAGTTTAAAAATATTATCTATCATTAACTTTGGCAATGTGCAAGATATGAAATCAATCCTCTTTCCCCTAGAAAAACCTTATCGAAATCCAGAAAACCCTAATTATGCCCTTAATTTTCATTTTGACCGTTTATTCATTTTCTACCATTTTAAACTCAAAAACCACTATCATTTTATTATTTTCCGTATTATACTACTAGGATCAATAATCTATCATCTTGACCCAATGTACAGAAATATAAACCTAGAAAGTCAATGAAGAAACCTAAGCAAGCACCTATTTCGAACCCGAGTGACCTCGTTTTTTAATTCTATTACGTCTTTAACCCATACCAATGTGCTATTATGTGCTATGACTTTATACCAGACCTTAAAAACTATTTCAGCTTTCCTTAATCATTAAAACACAATGTACCTGGAAAGACTCTTGAAAACTTGTCGAGCCCAATACAGGACTCCGCACCCATTTTTGGCTTCTTTAACCTCATTTTGCCTATACCATGTGCAAAGGAACTTGCATAAACTCCTTCTAGGACACCTCTGTGTACAACTCGACCCACCTGCTTGAACCTTCTCTTGGTCGAAATTAAAGGCACATGGCCTTCTTTTTGCTCCAATCAGCCGCGGACACCAAACACCCCTATATGGCCTTCATCTTCTTCCACCTTGCATACTAGCTTGTATAACTCATTCTCTAGACCTCCCACATCAGGTCCTAGCTTCTCCATGTGTCCTCATCAGATTTACAAAGCTTCCTTAACCTCCTTACCTTTAAACTAGTATAAATAGGGCCTTTGGGTGTTCATTCATACTGCACCAGCATTCCTTCTCTTTCAAACCCAATTGGCAGAAATCATTTGATCCCTTATGATCCTATGATCATTAAAGAAGTTCAATAAGTGAAGCCCTGAAGTATTAAAGCCTCGGAGTAACGATACAAGGCGTACGAGTGGAAATACTACCCGAAACGACCCATTTCCACCATTTTTGATCATTGAAGCTCAAACCCAGGTTTTGAATATTACTACACCCTGATAATGTTTCTTTATGATCCTAAATATACTCTTGTTAAGTTTAATAACTCAATTCTTGCTCATTTCCGTTTTGATCCAAAACCGCTAACCCGAAACCCTCAATTTCGCGTTTTTTCTTTAAAACTAAATGTTATAATGGTTAAATATTGTTATAATCTATCCTGGCATGCTTAACTAATGTTAAAATAACCTGAAGGAATTTAAACTTAAAACCCGCGCGTTTATGTTTTGAAACCCTAATTTGACCCGTTTTGCTTCCTAGCTTAAACGAATCGTTTATTGTAACTTGTGTTGTGTTAAAATTCATATTTTAGTTATTATAACTTAATAAATGTCTTATTGTAATGTTAAAACTAAGCTTGCATGGCAATTTTGGACTTGTTTTGTAAATCATTTCCATGCAAGGGGTATATATTATCGTGACTTTTTGAAATTAATAACTAGAGGGCGAATATGTCATTTTATCAAAGTTATAACTATAGGGGTATATGTCACTTTTAAAAGTCCAAATTTTCACGTGATATCTTCAAAGTTGAAGGGGACCAAATTCGTAAAAAAATTAAAATGGCAAAAACCCTAGGGGTTCTACTTGCAATGTTCTAAACTCTAGGGTCTAAAAATGTATCATTTTGAAAAGTATAAAAACACATTCAAAACATTAACAAGACTGAACTTTAATTAACGCTTCTCGTGCTTTAACTTTTCCGATATGGATTAAAATTCGCTTAAAACCGCATTATTTCATATCACAAATACTAGGGAGCTTCATATTAAGAAGTTTCATCTTGGTATTACGTTCTGACTGAGTTGTTGGGTTTACGATTTAAAGTGACCTAGCTCCTTAAACGTTTACTGAATGACTTCTTTAAATTATGTTGGCACCGACGATGTTACAATAATTCTTTACTCTTCAATCAAATCTCATAAGCTCTTAAAACCCAAAGTTCTAAAGTACAATCTTCCTAAGACTTGACATATTCTACTACAGGTTTGTGTTGACGTGGCTCTGTGTACTAGTATTTTTCTATTCAACATTCCCCGGTTAAGATGGTTGATAAGGTCATCAGGCTTTCATTTCCAGAATAATTACTTTACATCAACCTTCAGGTGAAGTTTCATATCCTTGCCTTTTACTCATTTAATGTTTTATAAAAACCCTGGAGGTGGTTACTTGCTTGTTACAAACTTTTTACATTACTCGTTTTACTTTTTAACAAATGTGAATTTACTTTCCCAAAAGGACTTTATACATGTTAAAACATGAATACAAGTGTCTTTACAAGTTAATATGCTAATCTGAGTATACATTATCACTATATGTATTAAGGTACATTATGCCAAAAGTCCCTCATTATCATGGACCATTAATCACTTACGGGTGAACGCAAATATTGTGGATAGATCTATGGGATTTGACGAATCCTGTTTGTGTTAGCCGGATAGGTAACCAAACACACTATATTTGAATTTCATAGGTATATTGGCCAATTACCTACACCGGGGGCCATTTTCTTTATATATATATATATATTTATTTATATTATATTATAATATATAATATATAAATGTATATATTTATATAGATAATAAATATTTTTATATATATTATATATATATTTATTTATATCACATCATTTTGGGAGGTATGTATATACATAGTCAGTTTGTATGCCATGAGCTTAGACCAGACTATACTATACCAAGACATGACCAAACAGACCAAATAAGGTAATAACGGGGTAATACACTGTTACTATGATAATTGTATGCTTGCTATTATTATAAGAAAGGGTGTATTATAACAAATATCTAATGTAAGTAGGTTTAAACAATTAGTACACTATGACTTGTTTTCAAATCTGTTTATCTACCTATGAATTTTACTCAACCTTTGTGTTGACTTTTTAACCATGGGTTATCTCAGGTAATGAGCAAGTTGCAGCAGGAGTGGCATCGACTCAAAGATGGTTGAACTGTTATCATTCAACATAATGTTTTAGATTTTCGGAACCTACATTGGTAAAAAACTTGATTATATATGAATGATAACTAAATTTTTCCAACAACGTATCTTTTAATGGTGTTGTCTATGATTATGATTGTTGTATCCATGAAAGTAATACCCGCCAGATTATCTTCCGCTTGCTATCTTGTAAAAAAAATGGGGTGTTAACTTTCATCATTCAGGACATATCATATAATTCTTGCGTTTTTATCTAATTATTAATACGCAAATAGGGAAATAAAGGAGGGAGATCCTTTTTTTATTGATATTAAAAACTATCGTGATCATTTCACAAATCTAAGAGAGATCTTTTTACCGTTAACATCATTCTTTGCATGAGTAGTTGCCAACATGGGCCTTGTTCTAGGATAATCGGGGAGATTCATCGGGATTCTGCATCATTCCTAAATGTTCTAGGAGGTGGTTATCCACGTTGCAGTGATAATCCAAATCTATCCCAAAACTTATACTAACTATCCTATGCAATGCTAGAAATTACGAAATTAAACTAGAAAACGAGACCCCGAATCCTGAACAAAAGGGGGAAAACCTAAATTCTTTAAAAATAACCCTACGAAGAATTTTTCACTTCTAAACTACTCTATGGGACAAATAACGAAGAATGAAAAAGACTAGGCCGAAAACGGAGTTCGTTTGACCCAAAAACGAGTCAAGACAAAATCCCGTACCCGGACCGTTCCTTAAAAAGTACAAAGTTGTAAAAATGACCCTACGAAAAAAATTTTATTTTTCCTACAAACTAGATGATAAAAGAAAATTTTCTAAAAAAGCAAAATATTTTTTTGATAATTTTTGTATTTTTTATGAATTAAATAAACTTTTAACGAAATTAAATTATAAAAAATATTAAATGTCTTCGAAAAATTCTGAAAAATTTTCTAAAAATACTTTACACCTTAACAGTCCTACGAAAAATAAGAAACTTAAATAAGCTGAAGAAATAAGCCCCGAATAAGCAGTTACAGCTTATTAAGCTTAAAGGGCCAAATTGTGTATAAATACACAAGCCCTTGAGTCTTTAACGAAAAAGACCCAAGGGCGCAGTGGTAGAGTGTGTGTGTAAAAGGGGGATGTATCGCTTGGTCCCGGGTTCGAGTCTTGCTCACCCGGGCCAAGTGTCTTTCCCCTTTTTTTTTATTTTTCGAAAACTCTAGGGTAGAAAATGTAAGAAACGAAACTAAAGGGTAGGCGGGCTAACTTTTGCAAATTTACACTTTAATGAAAACAGTTAACCCTAAACTATTAGAAATGTACCAAACAGACCCTACGCTATGGCTTATTTTTGGCTTATTAAAAAAATGAGATTCAGCTAAAACTTAAAACTACAAACTTATAGAGGAGCTTATTCTAAACAACATTAACAAAGACACTTTAAACTTTTAACAACTCAATAAGCTAGAAAATAAGCTTTTTAGATTCTGTCACAGAAAGTTGGCTTTTCCTAAACTTTTTGGATTTTGGCTTATTTCTAGCTTATTACTTGATGAAATTTGAAACTAAAAGATGCTAATTGTGGCTTAAGATGTACACTAAAGGTATTTGAAAAGAAATAAGCTAATGTTAAACTAAAATAACAAGAAAATTGATATTAAAAAGTGCTAGTTTTTGCTTATTTCTGAGAATGCTTTTTTCAAATAAGCTAAACTGCTTATTTTTAAACTTCTAATGCTGAAATTCTAACAATAAGCTACCCTACTTACCTTTAATCAACCTAGATAAAAGGTTTTTACAAATTCAAACTAGAAATTAAAATTTCAAAATGAATTAATGCTAAAAATCAAACTGCTGCTATGTTTTGCTGCTGATATGTTTGGCAAAGAAGATAAAATGCAAGCTATACTTCTATTTTAAACTCATAAACCAGTTAACAACATGTACCTAAACCTACATTCACTTAATGTGAGCTCTATACTGCTTATGGCTAACTAGCTTCTAAAATTCCTTTCACCTTTAAAATTGCCCTGGTGCAAATACAAGTTTTTACACTCAAAATTGTGGAATTCTAAAAGCTAACTTCTAAAAATTGTTTAAAACCTTGTTATATGTCCTAGCTCAGCTAAATGAAAAGTTTTGACAGAGTGTAGTTGACTTTAAGAGTCAACTACAGCTTATACCAAACACTCTTTTATAGTGAACTGTCAAAGCTAAGTTGAATTCAAAATCTATATAAAAGCTAAAACAACTTAAACTTTTTATCTACTTCTATTTAGATTGACCTACTTAAGCTATTTTAACTATAAAACCTACAGCTTATGTGTTAAAATTAAGCTAAGTTCACTCTAGCTTTATACTCTTACTATAACAGGTATTGTAAGGATAAAGTGATTTTTGCACAAAATTCATTTAATGAAAACTCTAAACAGCTTAATAACAAACCTAAACAAATGTAATTGAAGAGAATTAACAATTTTGAATAGAAATAAGCAAATGTAAAAGCTCAAATTAGCTAAAAATGAAACTTAGGAAATGTAACCTGAGAATTTTTGGAGTCTCAGCACTTAAGCCACTCTTGAAGAGTGAGTGGCTTAGAAAACAAGCACCTAATGGCTCCCTAGCCTCTAAACCTCAATAAGCTTGATTTAAGCTTATTGTCCTTTTAGCTTCCAAAATGAACACAACACAACTCAAGTTATCATTATTTGAATGTAAGTTGATAAGATTGAGTAAATGAATGCTTAAAAACAGGATTTGAACTAAATTTGAGCTTATGAAAAGGAATAAGCTCAAATGAGCTTATTAAGAGCTTATTTGATGAAAACGACTTAGAATTGAAATCAAAGTACAAAAATACTTGTAAACTGAATTGTATTACTCTAATAGATGAAGTACAAGATTAAAAGTAGAGAATACAAGAGCTTAAAACGACTTGCTAAAAGTTTGAAAGAAATTGCTTAATATTGACGAAATTACAAAATGAAAATTGAAAACAAAAACAACTACTACCCTTTCTTGTTCATCCTTCTTCTTCTTTTATAGATGTCCTTGTGTTAGTTGTGTGAGAGGGGGAAAGCAAACAAATCCTAGCCTTCAATCTTCAAAAATCGATTATCACACCGTTCTTATCCATTACTTGAAAAAGGAGTGGGATTGCCAAATAGGATTAGGCTTTTAGTGGAGGAGGGGGGAAAGTTTTACCCACGGGGTGGTTTGGGTTGCAGGGTAAAACGAGTAAGGTAAACCCCGTGAGTTTGGTTTTGGGGGGAAGAGATGGGCGGGAAAAATGGTTGGGTTATAACAGAGTGTGGTTTTAGGAGATTGGCACAAATGGTCCTTGATGGAGTTATGCTTGATTGCATCCATAGTCCTTGGTGTTTAAAACTTTTGGGGACTTGGCAGGAATAGTCCCCAAAGGAAATAAGAATGATGAAAGTAATCAGATTGTTCAGCGTGTTCCACGAACTGAGTCAAATCCGAGAAAGGCAAATGTTTAGTGTTATAACTGCAATGAAAAAGGCCATTATGCTCGTGATTGTCAGAAACCAAGAGTTCGTGATGCAAAGTATTTCAGAGAACAAATGTTGTTAGCCATGAAAGATGAAGCCGGAAGCAACCTCAAGTACGAAGAAAAGGATTTCATGCTCAATAATTCTTATGGAGATGAAACATTGGAAGAGCTAACTGCTGCATTAATCATGATGGCTCGAATTCAACTAGCTAATGACAATGCTGTGACTGAGCCAACCTATGATGCAGAGGCTGTCAGTGAGGTAAATGCTTCACACAAGGCTCATGAACAATTGCATCATGTGAAACGCAAAACTATTATTTACACATCTAATGATGATCAAATTGATTATAAAATCATATTTGATGATCCTTATGTAGAAAATAATGGTGGCACGTCTGAACATGATTCAAATGCTCATGACGAATATCATGCTATTCAAATTATGGCATATAATGTTCAAAGAGTAGCTGAAAATAAAAAACGATTAAACAATGAGCTTAAAAAGCAAAAATAGTTGCTACAAAAGGAGCTTGAGACGTGTCAGGAACGGGTTAAAACATTTGATTCAAAAACGGTTCAATGTTTAAAATATAAAGAAACGTGTGAAGAGTTGGAACGTGAAATACGTGCTGATAAAGACACCATTAAGAGAATTTTGAAAGAAAAAGATAAAGTTAAAAGTGATTTTTTTCAAAATTGAAAATGAAAAGATAATAATTCAACATGAAACTCAGTTAGCTAAAAAGGCTTTCAAAGAACGAGAAAATCGATATCTTGAAGATATTGTTGATCTCGAGGAGAAACTGAGTTCTCATGATCGAATTGTTTATAAAATGGGTCAATCAATTCAAACTATTCACATGCTTGGAAAGACACCAAATAAAGTTTGTGATCCTTTTCTCAAAGCTGGGTTGGGTTATAAAAATCCCTAACGTCTCAAGAAAGCCATTGCAGCACAACCAAAAATGTATCGTAGTGAAATGCTTTACAACACTAAATTAAAAATTGATTCACCTGATTCTGAGGAAACTTTAGAGGACGCGGAAGAAAGTCGATTGAAAATGAGAAACAAAATGGTTCAACTAGCTTATGAAAAATTCAATGCTCTTTATGAAATATTTGTTCCTAAAAAAGAACCTTCTGTTGAACAAACATATTTTTCATTTCCTTCTACTTCTAATGAATTAACCGAGTCAAAAAAAGACATGTCGGATTTACAAATTCCAAAAATGCCAAAAGAGAGCAAATTATTAAAAATGTTTGAAAAAAGAGTTTCTCAATTAACGATTTAAGGAATGAAATTGATGTCACTCTTTTAGAGGATAGAAAAAGGAGATGGATGTTTGACAGTCAAAATTCTTTAAGAGAGTTTTATAAAACTGATGTAATTCCGATGCCAGTATCTCTGTCAAAGACTTTGAAAGAACTTCAACAAGAACTCATTGAAGAAGTACATGAAATGTTAAATATTTTTTAATCAATGAAACAAAAAATTGTAGAAAAATCTCCAAAGGAAAATATTTTTCAAAATGAAATCAATCGACTTTTAAAAGTATCCTTGACAAGTGAAATTCGAGATTGTGTGTTGATTTTTGTTGAAGAACAGAAAAACGAGTTGTTAAAAATTGAGATTGAGAAAAGTTCAAGTGACTCCAAAGATATCTAAGCCAATTTATTCAAAAGAATCAAAATTCTTGAAAATAATTTTAAGCGATCACAAGCGTTGATTTTGAACTCAAACTACAACATCAAAAAGAGAAAATGGCTTGTGACGTCTCTTGGAAGTCAAGATTGTCAACGTTGAATGATGAGAATGTGTTGCTAAAAACTCAAGTTTATTATGTTATTCAAGAAAGAGAAAATATCAAACTTGAATATCAAAAGCTTTTTAATTTAATAAAAGCAACACGGACTCAACATCAAAAAGAGGTTGATGAGTTAATTGAACATGTTAATCAAAAGACATACGCTTATGGTGATGTGCGTTCTCAAAATCAAGATCTTTTGATGACAATCTCTAAACTCAAGAATAATGTTAAAACCATTAAAAAGGGGAAGAATATGAACACTCACTGGTACAAAAACTGGTATTGGTCACTCCAAAAATGTGTGACGATATACATTTGGTCACACGTGTTTTTTTTGGTGTTTGTCACTAAAGATCGCGCCACTGTAGGTCACATACGGTCACGTTAGGGAGTTCGTGGCTGTTTCTATTGAAAAAGAGTGACCAAAACCCGAATATGTGTGACAAATTAGGCACAAGTTTTGTTGGATTAATCAGTATTAGTGACCGTAAATACTTTATAGTCACACAAATGGTTTTTGAGAGTAACTATTGTTCGTCCTTTGGCCACATAAATATATAATATATGTGACATTTGAGATGATTTATTCAAGTAAATGATATTTGTGTGACTATTTCCCGAGCCTGTGCCACATGAAATCTATAATAAATGTGACGTTGTGATGAATTTAGGTCACATAGACGGTGTTGTTTTTTTGGAGTTAGTCACATACAATTTTAAAAAAGTGGCCAAAAGTGTTAATAAGTGTGACTATATGCTTTTTAAAATCAAGTAAATGTGTATTTTATGTGACTATTGTTCATCTAATGGTTACATGAATTTTATGTTTGTGTGGCCTTTTGTAATATTTAGTCACACAAAACATGGTTTTTTGGGATTTAATCACATACAAGTTAACCAAAAGTGGCCAAAAGTGTTAATAAGTGTGACCATATGTTGATTAAAGTCAAGTGAATGTGTATTTTGTGTGACTATTGTTCATCCAATGCTTACAAGAATTTTATGTTTGTGTGGCGTTGTGTAATATTTAGTCACACAACGAAAAAATAAGGAAGTGCGGGGAATCAAACCCTATGCCTCTTGCATGCAATGCGAGCACTCTACCATATGAGCTACACTCCCATTTGGAAATTGCAGTCAAGGTGAAAATGCAACCAGGACCTAAACCTAATGTGCAAGCAGTCAAGGCGAAAATGCAACCAGTTCCTAAATGAATTCATGTTCTAATGCAAGTGTTAAAGTTACTAGATGAGTATAGTATATCATATAACTACTTTGAACATCACAAACTATATACTTGCAGCACACTAACGTCTTCTTTAAACCTATATACAGTAGATATCAGTAGCAACATTAACATATAAGATTACTACTGGCAACTTAATCTATGCATTAGCAGCAAAAAGTAAGACACTGCGAATATTTAAACTGGCAGCACAAATCCATTCATGTTTTCCCAAACATATGACTAACTTCTTTAATACCAGAAACGTTTGACAAGCAACACTAATAACAGCTACATACATCTTTCGCTACTTAGATATTAAACCTATCCCAAAAAGACATAGCAATAATTTTCACAAATCAGTACCTTTGGGGCAGCAGCTGCTGTTGAAGCTTCACGAGCTGAACTCTTAATTAACCTGTCATTTCTTATTCAAACCAAACCCAGAAAAGCCTTTATATCATTTACGATCTTAATTTTTAGTTTTACATCATATTATGTTATCAAACTGGCCCCAAGTCACTTGTGCTAGAAAAGTTAAGGTTAGAAACATGTATGAATAGGATAGACAGCACAAGGACTTCACTTTCTAATAATAATCATTCTACAACACCAAGTTCATGCGGGGGTTTGGTTCATAAAAGTAGCAAATATGTACAATTTAAGAAAATAAATGGGTCGAACAGATGTGAGCTTACCAATGCCTTCTCGAATAGATAAATTTGGTCTTATGATCTCCTTCAAGTTAGACACAGAAATACATCACCTATTAAGATGGTTTGTATGGAGGCATACACACTAACAAATTCTCATCTCCATTTTCCCTCTGAACGAATTCATATGAAAGTCAGTCTCAGAAGAACTAGTCCAAAGCATATTCAAAGAGGTCAACTTTCCATTTTTAAAAAAAGTTTAAGCGTCCATTTTCAACCACCTCGTTTATGTTCTTTTATCACCAAAATAATAAATAGTCGAATACTCGAATACTCAGTATATTGTTAGTTAGTACTGCTAGGCCAGTTAGTACTGCTAGGCCTGTTAGTACTGTTAGACCATTTGCTCCAAAAATAGCACAAACTAGTGGTGCTATTAGACCAATTTACCCAAGAATGGACAATGTAAGACCAAGAGGCTCATATTCACCTATCAAGAGGTCTTACTACACAAAACCAGCTTTTAGACCCAAAGACTTAAAACAAGATGTTAAAACTTTTGGGGTTCAAAATATGACTACTGCTGGGACAAGAGCAGTAGTTAATACTGGTAAGGGTAAGATGGATACTGACCTTAAAAAGTCAAGGTGGGTTTGGAGGCCTAAGGGAAATTACTTGGATCATGTGTCCAAAGACAGTGGATCATTCATGCTCAAGAAGGTTGAGTATGTTGACCCAAAAGGGATTTCCAAGTCTGTAATGGCTTGGGTCCCTAAGAGATACTAATTCTCTTACTTTTTGTGCAGGGCAATCCAGAGATCTTGTTACAGGATCATGCAGTGGTGGATAGTGGTTGCTCTAGCCATATGAATGGCAACAAAGCTTATCTTTCTGATTATGAAGATTATAATGAAGGCTTTGTGGCTTTTGGAAGTGATCCCAAAGGAGGTAAAATAACGGGTAAAGGTAAAATCAGAACTGCTAATTTAGACTTTGATGATGTTTATTTTGTAGATGAACTTAAGTTTAACCTTTTCTCTGTCTCACAAATGTGTGACAAGAAAAATAGTGTCCTTTTTACTAAGACTGAATGCCTTATCCTGTCTCCTAGCTTTAAGCTTCTTGATGAAAGTCAAGTTGTACTTAGAGCTCCTAGAAAGGATGATGTGTACAGCTTGGACTTAAAGAACATTGTTCCCTCTGGAGGTATAACTTGTTTATATGCAAATGCAACAGCAGATGAGTCTAAATTATGGCACAGGAGATTAGGTCATGTGAATTTCAAAAATATAAACAAACTTGTTAAAGGTCACCTAGTTAGAGGTTTACCTTCAAAAGTTTTTGTGAATGACCACCGGTATGTGTTTAATTACACATACCTTTATCCACTAAAACCGGACTTAAATGACTAAAAACGTACCAAAAATACATTGTATTTGTATGTTTTGCATTTGTATTGTGCAGGAAACGGATATCCAAGAAAAGGACAAAAATCAAAGCCAAAATGACAAAACCGAGCATGAGAATGAAAAGACCGTGAGAAGTCAAAAAGACAAAAGTCAAAGTCAAAGTCAACCCCAGGATGAGGCATTGGAAAGAGCATCAAAAACTAAACCCGAAAACCTAAATTGCCAAAAGTGGGCCCACCCGTACCCACCTAGTGGGCCCGGGTCAACCCACTTATATCTTTATAAGCCTTAAGCCTTCTAAAAGGCCCAAGTCCTTTTAAACCATACCCGGCCTAACAACTAGCCCACCATCACCCTTTATAACACCTCGTTAATCCCCTTCCCTCTTAAACTTAACCCTGTTAGTCCTCAAAAGGACTAACGGTGCAAACCATTTACAAACAAAAAGGGCCAAAATTGAAAAATACAAGGACTATGGTTGTCATCAAGTTATACATTTTCAGGGACCTTTCTTGCCATTTCCCAAACTTCAAATATAGCGGGAACACTATTCATCATCTCCCTGGATAGTGTCCTGTCCTCACTACCAGACAAGACATCATCCCCCTTTCTTCTCCCCTGTGTCGACCAACACCTTTATACACCTTATCCCTCTACATGACACCTTGGCAATCCAAATTCACCCTATTCGTCCAAGGTAGAAGACAAAGATTTGATGGCTAAGATTAAAGAACTTGGGGAGCACTCAATTTGGATGGCCAAGATGAGAATTTAAAGACACTCACACAAGAAGCACATTTCAGTTCTCGTCATAAAAGAAACACACATCCTAGAACCTTCAATAGCTTAGTATAAATAGGTCCTTTGTATGCCATTGTTGGCACCTAGCTTTTTAGTTTACAGCTTATAATTTAAGTTTTTTTTATTGTAATGTTTTCTTAAAAGCCTTGTAATGATTTTAAGTTTAATGATAGATTGAAGTTTTTATGTTTTACCCTGTTTTTAAGTTAAAGTGTTTGATAATTTAAAACTGTTTTATAAGCTCACAAAAGATCTTTTTATAACATTCTTAAGTTGTTACTTAAGTCTTACAAAACTCTTTCATAGTTTGTAAGGTTTAAGTTTATTTTACCAAAAATCACTCAAAAAGCTTTTTGGATGATAAGCCAGATTTGGATGGGCTTATGGACACTACTAGCTTATCTTTGATAAGCTAGAGCTAGTAGATAAGCTCTTTTGAGCTCATTTGCCCTGTTTTGAGCAAGGGCCTTTGTAAGTTTCATTTTTTTTCATTTTTAGCTTATTTACAATTCGAATACTTTTTTGTGCTTATTGTCTGCTTATATTTGCTTATTTGTGTTTGCTAATGATGTTTGATGCTTATTATGCTTGTTTTATAGTTTAGAAACCATTTGTTTGAGTTTTCATATAATATGTCTTAAAATAGCTTTTAAACTAGCACAATCTGTTTTAGCTTATTTGATTGCTTAGTGGTTGTTGAAATATGCTTAATATTGCTTATTATGCTTGTTAGATATCTGGTCTTAAGGGGTTGTTCATAAAAGATTTAAGTTTTCAAGTTAAAAAAGCATTTAAGAGTTTAAAGGGGTGTTTGGTTTAACTGATTTTGAAGGTCAAAATGGGTCAAAATGAGTTTTTACTCTTGGGTCAGTTTAGTTTAGCTTAAATTAGTCCAAAAATTTAGTTTGTTTAAGTTTTTAAGTGTTAAATCTCATTTTTAAGGTTTTAAGAATTTGTGGTTTGAATCTGTTAGGTTAAAGCTTATTTTATTGGCTTATTTGATTGTGCTTTTGCTTATTGAGATTTTGTGATGTTTTTGAGTTTGTCTAAGTGCTAAAACAGGTTAGGAACAAAGGTCATAGGCCTGCATTTGTTAGTTTTGTGTTTTGCCAAAACTGTCAAGTATTGCTAAGTGTTTTAAAAAATTTGAGAAATTGCTTTTTCAAATGCTTGTTGTGGCTTATTCTTAATTTCAAAATAGTTTTATATTCATGATATAAGCTCTTTGAAGTCTAAATTTAATCTGTTTGTAGGTTATATAGTCATAAGGATCTGTTTAAGTGCTTATTTTTGTTCTTAAGTGCTTTTTAGATATAGCTTATTCTGTCTTAGCTTATTTTGAATTTTCATTTGCTTTTTAGTGCTTAAATTAGCCAAACAGTTAGCATTTTAAGGTTTAGTGTGGTTAAGCTTAATATGTCCCTTATTCAGCTTATTTTAGTGCTTATTCGTGGTTTATAAAAAAAGTGTTTTTGTAAAAAGTGTTTATTTCTAATCCCTCTAAAAGTTGTAAAAAATGGGTTTTAAAAAGCATTTAGGAATTGGGGGAAGTCCCAGGTGAGCAAGGCTCGAACCCGGGACATCACCCCTATTCACCAAACGTTTTTACCACACACACCCTCTACCACTCGCCCTTGGGTCTTTTTCGGTTTTACTTTGCAAAATCAAATACTTATACACATTTTCACTCCTTTTTGTTATAAGTTATTCGAAGCTTATTCCAGGCTTTTTAGGGCTTATTCGATAAGCTGGCTTAACCAGCTTATTTTTCCTAGGACCCTTACAACTTTTAGGACTTTTGTGCAATTTTTCAGATTTTTCCATCTTTATTTGTTACTTTTTATTATTTTTCGAAGTCTAAAATTTTAGAAAATCATTTAAAAATAGTTTAATTAATCAGAAAAATACAAAAAAATAGTTTTTAGATTTAGATTAAATATTTTAAGGTTTACAAAGTTTAAAATCTTTTTCATCATTTTTAGATTTTTAATTTCATTTTTAGCTTTTTAAATTAATTCTAGGAAATAGTTTTTAATTATAAAAAGTAGTGAAAAATGTTTTTCTGAGTTTTTATGATATTTTAGACTTTTCTAAAGTAGAAAATCATTTTTTGAAATTTTTAGGAATTAATTTGTCATTTTCTAGAATTTTAAATAGATTAAATAGGTTTTAATTCATAAAAAATTATTAAAAAGCCAAAAAAATATAAATCTTTTTTAGAAAATTTTCTTTTGTCATTTGAAAGGTTTAGAAACTAAGTTTGAATTTTTAGGGTTAATATTTGCCTTAGCTAGTTTTTAGTTGCGTTTTTAGGATTCCCGTTTTGCGTTTTTAGTTTAAAATAGTTTTCCCTTAATTGTTTTTAAGTGTTTGCCTTAATTTTCCCGTAGTTTTAGATAACCAATCAAAATCTTGTTCCATTCAAGCATCGATTCTCAAAACGACTCTCGACTTTCAATTGCAATCCTCGTTGGGGATAACGACCCGGGAATCATACTTCCGGTTTACTACAATTGAGATTTTTTGATTCTTATCCTTATTTATATATTTATAAGTATTTTATATTTATATTTTATATTTATATTTATATTACAAAGGGTATAATCAAGAACCAATCAATTTTTGGCGCCGCTGCCGAGGAGGATTGTTTACGATTGTTGAGCCGTTTGACAATTTGTGTTTGAAGATCCTTCCGTGTGAAGTTATTTTGTTTATTTTCAAATAAAAAAAATACAAAAAGATTTTTCTTTTATTAGTATATATATAATATAAAAAATTAAAAATTTAAAAATATTATCCATAAAAAGAAATAAAATTCACCATCAATATAATACTTTCAATTGAAGTATTATCATTAATAAGTTCCCAAACCAAAAATCAAAAACTTACCTTTTGTGTCTCTCGCGAGGTACGGTTCACCTTCGAAAGTTAAACAAACTATAAGAGGGGTATAAGGCGGGTTGTTCCTAAGAACTACGACCCTAAAGGAGAAAGGTTTTTAATAGCTTCGCGCTTTTCTACTCTTCCTCTCATTTGTGCGTTTTTCTCTTTGAAGAGTTACCAAGAAGCGAGTTGATTATTAGGTTTAAGTGTCTTATCTCATTGTCCGTTATTAAAATATATTGTGAATACATTGTTGAAAAACTAAAATATATATATATATATAAAAAATTCGTATAAATTTTCTTTTTACATTTTAGTGCATGCGCCTCGTTCTCAATCTCGTAATTCTAACCGTCAACAACAACAAGTCCCACCGACTTTTGTTGAACCATTCAATCTACGATGGACGATAATCGTAATATGGCGCAATTGCTCGAAGCACCCACCGAGGGTTACGAGGATGCCATCATTGTTCCCGAGATCTCCGCGGACAACTTTGAGCTTAAGCACGGTTTGCTTACCCTCGTTTAAAACAAACAATTTTTCGGACATGACAAAGAAGACCCTCATGCTCACATCCGTTATTTCAACAAGATCACTTCAACGATGAAGTTCCCGAACGTCATGAGTACGTCGGTTAAGCTTATGCTTTTCCCATTTTCCCTCGAGGGTGCCGCCTGGATTTGGCTTAAAAAGAACCCCCACGATCGATTCTCACATGGGATGATCTTGTTTCAAAATTCATCAACAAATTCTTCCCTCCTTCTAAAACAACAAATCTTCGAAATGAAATCACGAGATTTCAACAACGATTTGATGAAACTTTTTACGAGGCATGGGACCGATTCAATGATCTTCTTCGGGCATGCCCACATCATGGATTTTTGGAATTACATCAACTCGATACTTTCTATAATGCTTTGAACTCTAATGATCAAGATTCGTTGAATTCCGCCGCGGGTGGTAACTTTTTGGATAAAATGCCTCGTGATTGCCTAAGAATCATCGAGAGCAAATCCAAAGTTCGTAATTCACGTAACAAACCGGTTGTTGCCAAAGTGAGTTCGAGCTCTTCTACCCCCGGTATTTCTCCCGATGTTGCCGAACTTAAAGATATGGTGAAAGCTTTACTTCTCGATAAGAAAAACCAATCCCAAGCTCCCGCTCCCGTAAAAGCGGTCGAGGAAAGTTGTGTTACTTGCGGTGGTGCTCATTCTTACCGAAATTGTCCCGCCACCGATGGCAACGTTTATCGTGACAATATTCAAGAGTACGTCTCTCAAGCCGCCGCAGCTAATTTCAATCAAGGAAATACCAGTTACCGAGCCCCGATTGCTAATCAAATTCGACCTCCCGGTTTTCCTCCCGTTCAAAACCAAGGAAATAACCAAAACCGGGGGAATAATTACAACCAAGGCCAAATTTATCGACCACCGATTAATCAACCCCCGGTTCACCAAGCTCCACCTTACCAAGCTCCGGCTCCGCAAACACAAGGTGTGACAAAGACCGATTTTGAAAGCTACGTTAAGGCTAATGATGCGGTTATATAGAAACATCCAAGACCAAAACCTAAACTTGCAAAATCAAATGACTAATTTAACAGACATGCTTTCCAAATTCATGAATTCCAATACCGCTTCTACTTCAGGTTCAGGGACACTCCCTAGTAATACCATTACTAACTCGAAGGTAGATTTGAAGGGTATTACCACCCGAAGCGGTGTTGCTTATCAAGGACCCACGATTCCTACTACTTCTCCTTCTCCTCCTAAAGTAGTGGAACGTGAAACCGAGGTGACAAAGGACACAGTACCTCCTACTAATAACGGAAGTACCAAAGACGTCCAACCTCCGGTTGTCCAAGTTCAACCTCCGGTTGTCTAAGTTCAACCTTAAGTACCAAATTCTGAGCCTGTTGTTGCTCTCGTTAGTGCTCCGATGCCTAACCTAAAACCGTCAATTCCGTATCCTTCGAGACGTAATAATGAAAGGCGCCGTGAAAAAGCTAACGACCAAATTGATCTTTAAAGATTTAAGTTTCGAAATTAGCCTCACGGATGCTTTGATTCTTATGCCAAAATTTGCCTAGACTCTTAAAGCTTTAACTGGAAACAAAGAAAAATTAAGTGAAATGGCTAGGACGCCTTTAAATGAGCATTGTTTGGCGGTTCTCCTCAAAAAGTTACCCGAAAAACTTGGAGACCCCGGCAAATTTCTCATACCGTGTGATTTTCCCGGAATGGATGAGTGCTTAGCCTTAGCTGATCTTTGCGCTAGCATAAATCTCATGCCATTATCCGTGTGGAAAAAACTTTCTGTTCCGGAACTCACTCCTACTTGTATGACTCTTGAACTTGTGGACTGTTTGATCACCCAACCGATCGGTATCGCCGAAGATGTCGACGTAAAAGTAGGAAAGTTCTAATTCCAAGCCGACTTTGTAGTCGTAGACTTTGATGCCGATCCCCAAGCCCCCCTAATTCTCGGGAGATCCTTCTTAAAGACCGAACGTGCTTTGATTGATGTGTACGAAGGGGAATTAACCCTTCGTGTTGGAAAAGAAGACATAACATTGAATCTTGATCAAACTTCGAGATACTCCTCTAATTACGATGATATGACGGCGAACCGAATCGACGTCATTGAAATGGCTTGTGAGGAGTATTCTCAAGAAGTTCTCGGTTTCTCCGATGTAATCGCGAGTGGCAATCCCACTCCCTATTATGACCCGATTGTTTCTACCTCTTATCCGACTCTCACTCCCTTCGGGGATAGTGATTTTCTTCTCGAGGAAGTCGACGCTTTCCTTGATCTCGAAGATGATCCAACTTCACCGGAAGTTGATGACTCTTATTATGACTCGGAGGGGGGTATTCTTCTTCTTAAAGCATTTCTCAATGATGATCCATCATTACCCCCTCCCACTCAAGGAAATTATTTGCCCGAAATTCGAAAAGAACTTAAAGTTTGTGAAGCTAAAACTGATAAATCTTCAATTGATGAACCTCCCGAGGTCGAACTCAAGGACATACCTTTTCATCTTGAGTACGCATTTTTGGAAGGTGACGACAAGTTTCCCGTCATAATTGCTAAAGACTTGAGTGTCGAGGAAAAAGCCGCTCTCATAAAGGTTTTGAAGTCACACAAGCGAGCCATCGCTTGGAAACTCTCCGACATTAAGGGTATTAACCCGGAATTTTATACTCACAAGATTCTTATGGAAGAGGACTACAAACCGGCGGTTCAACACCAAAGACGGGTGAATCCAAAAATCCACGATGTCATCAAAAAGGAGGTTGAAAAACTCCTTGACCTCGGATTAATTTACCCGATCTCGGATAGTCCTTGGGTAAGCCTCGTATATTGCGTACCTAAAAAAGGTGGCTTTACCATTGTTGAAAATGATGAAAACAAGTTAATTCCTACTCGATTGGTTACGGGTTGGCGTGTATGCATTGACTACCGAAAGTTAATTGAAGCCACCCGTAAAGACCATTTTCCACTGCCATTTATGGATCAAATGCTCGAGAGATTAGAGGGAAACGAGTACTATTGTTTTCTCGATGGTTTCTCGGGTAACTTTCAAATTCTTATCGACCCTCATGATCAAGAAAAGACAACATTCACATATCCTTACGGAATGTTCGCCTATCGTCGCATGCCTTTTGGCTTATGGAATGCACCGGGCACGTTCCAAAGGTGTATGATGGCTATCTTTCATGATATGGTCGAAAAAATGATGGAAGTCTTTATGGACGACTTTTCGGTCTTTAGGAATTCATTCGAAAATTGCCTCTCTCGTGTAGACAAGATGCTTCAAAGGTGCAAAGACACCAATCTTTGTCTAAATTGGGAAAAGATTCATTTTATGGTTAAGGAAGGCATTGTCCTTGGCTATAAGATTTCCAAAAATGGGATTGAGGTTGATAAAGCCAAAGTCGATGTGATTGCTAAGTTACCTCATCCCACAACCGTCAAGGGTGTTTGGAGTTTTCTCAGTCATGTCAGTTTCTACCGACGCTTCATTAAGGATTTTTCCAAAATTTCTTGACTGATGACTCATCTTCTTGAGAAGAATACTCCATTCATCCTCTCCAATGAATGTATTCAAGCTTTTGAAACGTTAAAGAAAAAACTTACCGAAGCTCCAATCATGATTGCCCCGGACTAGGACTTACCCTTTGAACTTATGTGCGATACAAGCGACTTTGCCATAGGTGCAGTCTTGGGGCAACGTCATGAGAAACACTTTAGGCCTATACACTATGCTAGTAAAATAATGAACGAGGCAGAATCGCATTACACCACGACGGAGAAAGAAATGTTAGTCGTAGTGTATGCCTTCGAAAAATTC